>JAQBSW010000778.1:120000-169710 GCA_029291075.1 Eudiplozoon nipponicum | reverse complement strand
GTGGTGCAAAGACCTTGACATAAAGCATTCCCACACAGCCACTTATCACCCGCAAACCAATGCGACAGCTGAGCGCGCACATAGGACGATGAAAGAGGTACTGCGATGTTGGTGCCACGAGAGCCCGGGAACGTGGAGAGACAAATTACATTTGGTCGAGCGGGCCATGCGCTTTACGGTCTCAACAGCTATAGGATTCGCTCCAACCACCATGGTCTATGGAGCACACATAAGACTGCCAGGTGATCCTGTAATCCAAGGATCCCATGAGCGCTGCAACATTGCTGATATTCAGAATCGACTAAAACAGTTAAATGAATATGTTGGCGCCACACAGCGACAAGGCTATGCAAGGCAACCGACGCGCACTAGCCTAAAGGTCGGCGACTAAGTCATGGTCGCGAAGGTCGAGCCCATGGCACTGCAGGCTGTCAATGGTGGGCCGTATCGCGTGGAGAGTGTGGACTCAAAGCACAATACTGTTTTTGTTAGCATGCTCTATGGACCACGAGCTTTTGCTCTGGATCTTTAAAGCAGAGTGCCAAAGCCGATTCCAGAGGGGGGAAGATGCAGCAATAGCCACTTTTAAGTAAAATAATGAACAAAGAGTCTCATCTAGGCAGACATTATTTCAACAGAAATTCCTCGCAGAAGCGCCCGTATAAGAATGAAGCAGTCAGTCCAATGATAAAAGCAGACTTCGAGCCGAAGTGAACATAAATTAATTAATATGTGTAAATTTGTTTTATTAAATCGATGCTCGTTGTGCGAGCAAAATTCTATATATAATTGAGTAAAAATAAAGCATGTGTGGTACAGTTAAAATGGCTTCTGATGGGTTGGAAACGTTGATTCAGGGACTGACTTCTCAAATGAATAATTTAACCGCAGAATTAGGCATAACTAAGTCTCGTCTGGACGATACGCTGATAATAAACACAGACGACATACATGTACGTGGACCATCCAATATAGGTGGACACAACAAGCTCAATATTTTTGAGGGCTTGGGAGACAATCCCAATGTCTTTCAGACGCGGACTTAAAGATATAATGCATCTGTACACTCAGGGACATGTGCGCTGCCATGGCAGAGCCTGCGACGCACAGTCAAGTCATGCTTCAAACGCCCAAATGCCAGCAACCAGTCCCATCGTCAGTTTCCACTATCGACATGCTTCCTCATCCGTGACACAAACTCTAGCAAATTATTTCTCATAGACACTGGATCAGATGTAAGCTTACTACGCCAAAATTATTTCTAACCCACCCACCCTGTCAACACCAGCAGTCTTATCTGTGCCTATGTTTCCAACAAAGCGACGTTTTGGTTACGAGTACACACAATCTCGTTCTCCAACTCAAAATGATTTTTCATATATCCTTTCATCATTGCCAACGCAACAGGGAACATCATTGGACGTGACTACTTCGAACACTTTGACCTTACTATACGTCAAAGGACTGGAGAGATAGGCAATGCCGACAATCAGTTGCTATCATCAGCGCTAAGACACACGTCTGGCGCCGAAGCAGTTTCATCTATACAGATAATTCCTTCAGTTCCTCATATACCATAACTGAACGATGTTCTAAAGCGACACGAAGAGATTTTCAAACCTATCTCTTTTATGTCCGATCTCAAGAGGAAGCTTGCCAGCAGAGCTCATCGTATCATTTTATCGAAGCTACTTCCTCATCCTCCCAGAGCACGTCCATTGGCACCACATAAACATAAGGCCGCCGAGCAAGAATTCCCCATGCTACGCCAACAAGGCATCTGTATACGATTCTGCTCACCTTTTGCGTCGCCTGTGGTAGTAGTACCAAAGAGCGAACCCGGAACATTCAGAGTGTGCGGGGATTATCGTATTCTCAATTCTTACACACAGTCTGATTCGTACATCCTGCCAAATCAAGCTGACCTACACAGATCCGTTATCGGTCGTGCTGTGTACTGAAAACTCGACCTGGTGAAAGCCTAATATCAAGCACCGATGGACAAAGATTCCGTATCGTATACTGCATTCAGTTTCACAGGAGGTGGCACTCACGAATATTATTATATGCCTTTCGGTCTTAAGAACGCATCTCAAACATTTCAACACGTTATGGACGAAATACTAGATAGTCTACCATTTGTAATTCCCTACTTGACGACATTCTGGTATTGTTCAACTTAATGTCGGAACATATGCAGCATATTGCAATTCTACTCAGACGTCTTGCAGACTATGGCTTCCGGCTTCATGGCAACAAATGTGTCTTTGCACAAAAATCAATTGAATTCCTCGGTCATCAAATTACCGAGAAAAGCATGAAACCTATACCTGCTAAGGTTTGTGCCATTCAAGATCTACAGCCTCCAACCACCGTTCGAGTGTTACGATTATTCTTGGGCAAGATGCACTACTATTCTCTTTTTGTACCTTGCCTTGCCAAGATTCTGACACCTCTTTACAAATATTTCGTGCCAGAAAGCCGTTTTGTCAAGAAATCACAACTGATTCAGCTCAACGTGGACGACATGCAAGCTAACCAGGATGCCAAAAGATCCTTATACAAAGCGACTATGCTACATTCTCCTGATTGGTCTCAACCATTTGAATTGATCACTGACGTATCCGACGTTGCCATAGGCGCAGTACTTCAAAAGTACATCAGTGGCATACACCTACCTATCGCCTTCGATTCGCAAAAACTACAGCCTCTCTACGTATGATACATTAGGGAATGATTTACTTGCAATCTACCGGTCGATCCTACATTTCCACACCTATCTGGATGGCCGAAAGTTCAAGATCTACAGACCATCCATCTTCCTCTACTTCCGATGTTGAGAGGAAAGAAAGAGTATTTATATTCACGACGTGTCAACTCACAACTTACACGAATACACGAGTATGAATATGAAGTCACTCATGTCAAAGGATAAGAAAATGTGGTCGCAGAATCCCTAAGCCGTCTTGCAGAACTCTGTGCCTCTATCTTGTGTCCTTCACCTATAAGCTCTTAGGAATTGCAAGCAGCTCAGCAAGATGATCCATCACTTCGGACATTTGATGTCAATCGCCTGAAAACATTTGATTATGATGGAAATCTGCTGCAGTGTGAAATAACTGGCGTGGGCCCTCGGCCGTTTATACCTGAAAAACTCCGTCACAAGATCTTCAACGTCTACCATTCAATGAGCCACCCATCTGGCGAAGCATCAGTGGAAATTCTATCCAGAACGTATTTTTGGCCTGGCACGCGGCGAGATGTCAAGAAGTGGTCAAAACAATGTCTAGAATGTCAGAAATGCAAAGTGACGAGACACACAAAAACGTCGCCACAAGTCATACAAGTGCCCAAAGTCCGGTTTACGCACATACACGTTGATCTGGTAACCTTACCTGCCGGGAACAATATGCGATATCTACTATCAATACGGGATCGCACCACTCGATGGTATGTGGCCATACCACTGCCAGACATGAAGCAAGAAACTGTCAGCTATGCTTTAGAGCTCAATTGGTTCGCTCGGTTCAGTGCTCCAGCTGAAATGACAACCGATCGTGGCGCAAAGTTCCTCGGCGAAGAGTTCGCAGCCCTACTGAAATACTATGGTGTCAAACACTCCGTGACCGCGGCTCGCAATCCGAAAGCAAATGGTTTCGTCGAAAGGCCACACTAAGTACTAAAAGTGGCGCTCAAGGCCAGTCCAGAAGAAAATTGGCTTGCGGCTTTACCGAAAGTACTCCTATCAATGCATACAAGACCTCGTGAGCCGATCAAATGTAGCTCCGCTGAAATGGTATTTGGCGAATGTCTACGGCTGCCTGGCGAACTAGTTCGATCACGCCCTGAAACTACATCAACGATGAACGATCCAACATTTTTGTTTCCGCTTTGCAGTATTCTACAATATAACGCTCAGAATCGGCCGATCTGCCCTACACGTCAGCAACATGGTCCAATTTATAAACGCAAAGATTTTAATGTCTGCAAATGGTTCTTCGTCAACAACGACATGGATAACAGAATTCTAGCCAAACCGAAGCGTGGTCCTTATCGTGTGTTAGATCGACGTCAGAATTACATCTTTTAGAGATTAATGGCAAAGCTGAAGCGGTCTCCTAATACAGACTATCCCCGGTCGACGTTGATTCGAATGACCCGCTGTTCTGCGATCTTGATCTATCAGGCGGTGAAGAAACGATAACTCCACCCACAGACAGTCTTGTTGACAACGGACTGACGCCCGACATCGCATCAACAACCGAGCCAACTGACGCCGTCACGCCGCCGCGAGATATAGAGGAACCAGAATCAGTGTTGAAAGAGCCAAAATCAGTCGTTACATAGTATGGCAGAGCAATTACACCTTCTGTAAGGTTAGCCACTTTCATTGTGTACTAATTTTCATTGTCGGGGGGTGTATGTAACACGCGGCTCCGCGTTGCAACCCAACGATGTTCGATTTTGACAAATATGGTGCACTTTAAGGTCAAATAATCTAACTCAGTTCTTATACAATATTTCTCTTAACTGTGATTTTAAAAACAATCTCTGTTAGTTTCAAGCAGTTTTAATTGAGATTTCTTGAACTGCAATTTATTTGTTATTAATAGGGTTTTTTATTAAGTATACACACCCGCGCGCAATGCGCAAGGAACATGCGGTGCATTATAGTGTCATAGTGGATTTATTTCTCTTCGTTGGATAATTCGCAGTTTAAACAAGTGACTTACTGTTGGCATCTAATTATACCTATCCGAATTTCAGAGTACAATGGATTACTATAATGAAATAAGTTAAAACCATAGCAAACAATAAAATATTAAACATAGAAAATGAACTTAATCCTAGACATATTCAATTGAAAACAGTACATATTTCTAAATGATCAACTACTCTACAAAACACAAAGCAGGGGTTCCGGTACAAACATATTTTTGGAACTCACAATGAATAAGCATCAAATGTTACCAAGACGGTTTACTACTAATGCACAGCGTTAAACCATTGCAATACTCTAATGTTTTACTGCCCCAAAGCCATGAAATTCAAAGTTGTGTAAACTGTAAATGGACACTTGATCTCCCATTCCTAGTAAATATGTTCTTCATTGATCACTAGATTTGACATAACAGACGACTGTCTCCACAATCTTTCAATGGGTGCGCTATAAAACAACATCACTTATTTTTAACTTGCAACCTAATGTGTTGTATTTTAGAAATGTAATGCATAAGATTTTGTTTAAGGGGTGTCAACTTAATTTTAATATCAACATTTAATTAGCGTCAAAAATACCATTTTATAAAGGAAAATATCTATTTTGCAGATCAATTTTATGTCTGTCATGTCATGTTCATAAAATACTCCAAATATAAAATTTATTATATATGTTATCAAATTGATTCTCTAACCATTGTTGAGAAGTGCGCGCAGAATGGCAAATGAAGTGGTGATGCCTAAAGATCACTGACATGAAAACGTGATCATTTCTTTGCGATTATGAAAATATACACAAATACGGACAATACACGTAGGTTTCATATATATTTTAATTTTTAATGGCTGTGTTCATCGAATTATCATATAAAATTGATATTATTGGTTTATTAATCACCTTATCTACGAATATTGAGGCACCCAATAACCCTTTCTTCCTTTCTCACACACACTCAATTAATCCCTTTGCAATTCAATTTGTCTTGTAAAGTTGCTGTTTGCAGTGAATAGTTACAAAACGCCAATTATAAAAACTAAAATGGTGTAAGAGTCTTACAGACCATGGCAGTGACAGTGAGAGAGAGAAAAATAATTTTATCGTAATTAAATAGGACTATATGGTACATCCGTTATTAAAGCTTACTATAGCAATAACAGCAGGACAGTTCAAATTAAAGGAGAAAAAAATCTGTTTCGAAAAGTAAGTACAAGTTGAATTAATGAATATAATGTCGATAGAAAAACAATTATCGGGTGTCTAACCCGATTATCTAATATTTTGGCATTGAACTGGTTAAATATAAAGGCTATTTCAGGAAGTTCATCTGTTATTATCAAAGATAGATATTTTTAAAATGGTAAAGAAATCATGAATACAGCAGCAGAAAAATCAAGAACAACAATACATACATGGCTTATACAAACGAAGTTCAAGCGGTAAACGTTTATGGTTTCATTACGTACTTTAAACTTGGACAAAAATATTGGCGAGGAAAGCTTAACTACTAAACAAGAAAATTGTTACTTTGAAGCTGGAACCATTTGTCGAGAACATCGCAATGTTACGCAGAAAGTAGTTAATTTAGCTCAAACACTATATAAATAATCACTTATCAACTTTTGTGCAATAAGAATCGGTAAAAATGAGAATAAATCAAAGAAATTTATTAATGGAAACAGCTACAATTTTTAACTCGTTAACACATAAATAAACCTACAAGCTAGATCATAACTTCGATAAAGCAGAGTCAACACAAGAATTAAACATTTTGTTGGGATTAGAATTAAAATGGGAGCAACAATGCTTAAATACAAAAGAAACTGAAATGCCTTTTAAAATATAAATACGCTATCGAACTGTTGTTGCCAATATATTCCATAATAGGCTATTAGTTAAGCTGACAATTGAGATTTGTTTATATCGTGAAAGCTACGCACAAGGATTGCGTAAATTAATGTGAGAGATTTAAACAATTTGGACAATGAGTAAATGAGGAGAAGAGTGAAACTGATTAACCAGCATGTAGGATCGCATTAATTGGAGATTTCCATACACGATAAAAGTAGAATAACCCTCGCCAGAGAGGTTTAAGAATCCATGCTGGGTAATGGCAATTCCATTAGAAATGAAATTTTCACTCGGTTAAATTTGCAATAACTAAAGTCTGTCAAAACATTCATAATAATAACGATCAACAGCGCGATTTTCCAAAGATAAGCAAACTGCAATACACTATAATTGAAGAAATTATAAACTGGACAATGTCCAATCATTTTCTAAATAGTACCACGACAGTAGTTTTATAATTTTTACAGATATCCAAACAATATCTCGATTAATTAAATTATCCCTGAAAACACATGCCATGCACATACAGAATCCAAGTAACGCAGCACACCAAGATGGTACATTCGGCGCCTCCGGACGGCAAGCATTGACAGCTGCATTACCTAGTTCTTCTAATTCATTCTGATACATTGCAGAGATAAATTCGGATAGAAATAGCCGTTTTCGTTTTCCATTTATCAATATTTGCAGTCTAGCTCCAGGCTGCAAAGGTGCTTCGTAAAAGACTATCAAATTAAAGTCATAAACGGAAAGCAAATACAGCGAAAACAAGATTAGCGACAAACTAAACTGTGATCTATGAAGAATGATACGCCAAGAACAGAAAATCAAATTAAATAGAGCTATTAAGAATTAGAATAAGAATAGAATAGAATAGAATAGAATATCTTTGTTTGGATTCAAAACCACACATGTTTCATTAAATAATAAAATTGGAAAATGTACAATATATAAAAAAAGTTATCACATCACATAAAATTGTGCAATTAGTCTCATGTAGATAAGTATATCTCACTAGTTGTACTATACAATATATCAATATCAGAAAGTTCGACTGAAAAGAATAATATATACATCATCAAATTAGGAACAATTAAGGTATAATTCGAGTGTAACATTATGCAAAAATTGAGAACCATGACTATCAATTGATTGTATGTAATGTTAACTAATTTGAAGATATAGTGCATAACATTTCAATTATAATAATACAAAACTTTGAAATAAAAATCTCAATAAAATCTGTTTCCGATAACAATTATCCTTGTCTTTTATTCAACCATGAGAAAGGATTATCATAATCAAAAAAATAAAAGATATCAGCAGGATTGCAGACTTTTTCAAGTTCAGTAAATAAAGTAATAAAAGACATCTTAGATGGAGGTATTTCTCTAAGCTCCTTCGGCAATTGGTTATAAATTTTGTAGATTTTCGAGAAAGAGAATAACTTGTTCGCTACATTCCCCACCAAAGGAGGAGATATTGCCAAATGTCCAGATCTAGTTCCAACTTCATGACTCTTTCTTATCGGATTCATATAGACACCAGTCCACTAGTTTAAATGGAAAACTTTTAAGCAATAGCACATCCTCCAAAACCATAAAGTTTGCAGTGATACAAACTGTAATCTAGTGGCATATAAAGTGCAGGAGATAGGACTAATTTGTTTCACAACTTTTCTTTGTACCGATTCTATCTTATTGGACAAACCCTTTTTTAATGGATTCCAAGTAGCGCCAGCATATTCCAGTATCGGTCTAATCCAAATTATATACATTTTAAATTTTATAACATTCGATAAGATATTTCGCTTTATTAGTGCCCATCTGTTCTTGGCACTGCCTACTTTCCTTTCAATGTTTCTTTCAGCAGAAGATGTACATTGAATAGTTATGCCTAAATCCTTTATTTCTTGCATAAGTTTAATCTCAAACACAGCATTAATCACAGCATCATGAAAATAAACATAATGAAAGTTTGTTCTGTTACCTATTTTTAAAGCTCCCGTCTTTTTATTGTTTATTCTCAGCCCTAGTGTAATCAAATATCTACTCAAATCATACAAATCTAATGTCACATTATTTTTGGAAAATTCTACTTTTTTGGATCAATTGGGAAGATTATTTTCAAATCATCAGCGAATTTCGAAACTCGACGTTAAGGATCTTAGTTTCCAAATGTGCAAATACGATTTTAAATAAAATTGGCCCCAAACTTGATCCCTGTGGAATTCCACTTGTTACTCTTTTCGATTTTGATATCAAATCGTTTGATTATATAAATAGTATTTAAGTAATCTAAAAATATTCGGATCAATATTCAATAAACTAATCGCATTCAAAATAGCATCAAAAGATATAGAGTCAAAAGCTTTTTAGATATCTATAAATACAATTAATGCATCTAAATTATTCTCATCTAATGTAATTACATGTTTCCACATAGAAAGCATATTAGTTGTTGTCGATCTATATTTCGTAAAGCCATGTTGACATATATCAAAATCAGCCGGCAACATACGTTCTAAATGATCCAGTATCAATCGTTCTATTGTAACACGCGGCTCCGTGTTACAACCCAACGAAGGTCAATTTTTACAAACGCTGTGCTCTTTAAGGTCAAATATTCTAACTCTGTCCTTAAACAATATTTCTCTTAACTGTGATTTTAGGAACAATCTCTTTTAGTCTCAAGCAGTTTTAATCGATATTTCTTGAACTGCAATTTTATTTGTAATTAATAGTGTTTTTATAAATTGACAGAACCGCGCGCGATCCGAGAGGATCACGCGGTGATCTGTGTGTCATTAGACTGCATCTAATTCTGTTCAGACATTTGTGTAACAATAACCACTTGTGTATAAAACATTTTACTTTATGAACACAAATCATTTTACTATGTTCATATTATCATGTATTTTCAATCATATGACTATATTCATGCCAATCCAGACATTTGTGCTAAACATTTCGCTTTATAGACATAAATCACTTTATATTTATATGTGCTACATTGTGTGGAATATATACATGAAACCTTTCTTCGGCCTTCTAATATTAACCATCTGAAAAGGAACAGACTGATTGAATGCTCGGGTACTAATAATAGCAACCATTGATAAGGAGTAGGGGTACGAAATCAGGAACGAGAAAGCAAGAGCGAAAAGTACCCCTACATTATGGTGCCCCGGTTCGTCGAACTCACAGCCAGTAAGGAATTAATAAACAGCTAGATTTTGAGAAATTCAAGCACTTTCAATGAAGGCCACTACACACGTTATTGCCACGGAAACGGCTGCACATACCCGCGCACAGACACGACGTTCAAATGGGCGTGGTCACCCTCAACAACTCAGGTGATTCCGCCCATGGAAGGTTCGGAAGACGGGTGGGGTCAGCCTCCTCGGCGGCAGCAGAGGCTGAGCACCCCAAATTGTTGGCCGCTCCACGTCTGATGGCTCGAAGCACGTTACCTTCGCGGTAGAGCGCAATCAAACTATTGTCTTTACAGCGACGGCTCCAATTAAGTCATGCTTCAAACGCCCAAATGCCAGCAATCAATCTCATCGCCGGTTGCCACTATCAACATACTTCTTCATCCGTGACGCAATCTCTGGCGAATGAATTGTCATAGACACTGGATCAGATGTAAGCTCACTACGCCACAATTATCTCGAACAAACCCACCCAGTCGACACCAACAGTCTGACCTGCGCGAATGGCTCCAACACAGCGACGTTTGGGGTACGAGTACACACAATCTCGTTCTCCAACTCAAAATGATGTTTCAAATATCCGTTCATCATCGACAACACGACATGAAACATCATTGGACGTGACTTTCTCGAACACTTCGACCTAACCATCCGTCCAAGAACGCGAGAAATAGAGGAGCCAGTATCAGTGTTGACAGAACCAAAATCAGTCATACGGCATGAAAGAGCAATAACATTTACTGTAAGGTTAGCCCACTTCATTGTGTACTAATTTTCACTGTCGGGGGGGGTGTATGTAACACGCGGCTCCGTGTTACAACCCAACGAAGGTCAATTTTTACAAACGCTGTGCTCTTTAAGGTCAAATATTCTAACTCTGTCCTTAAACAATATTTCTCTTAGCTGTGATTTTAGGAACAATCCCTTTTAGTCTCAAGCAGTTTCAATCGATATTTATTGAACTGCAATTTTATTTGTAATTAATAGTGTTTTTATAAAATAGAGAGAACCGCGCGCGATCCGAGAAGATCACGCGGTGATCTGTTGTGTCATTGGGTATAAATACAATTCTGTTCAGACATTTGTGTAACAATAACCACTTGTGTATAAAACATTTTACTTTATAAACATAAATCAATTTTACTATGTTCATATTATCATGTATTTTCAATCATATGACTATATTCATGCCAATCCAGACATTTGTGCTAAACATTTCGCTTTATAGACATAAATCACTTTATATTTATAATGCTACATTGTGTAGGATATATACATGAAACCTTTCTTCAGCCTTCTAATATTAACCATCTGAAAAGGAACAGACTGATTGGGTGCTCGGGTAGTAATAATAGCAACCATTGATATGGAGTAGGGGTACAAAATCCGGAACGAGATAGCAACAGCGAAAAGTACCCCTACATTATCATCTTCAAAAAACGTAGGAGATAATAGAGATTAATCTATAATCACTGACGCACGTTAGCGTACTTATTTTTGGCAACGGTTTAGCTACTATCGTTAGTATATCGATTGGTATTTTCCCATTCTTCGAAATTCTATTTATAAAGTTGCAGAGCGCATTCGCAAAAGTTAAGGGTAATTGAAGCAGGTTATCAATCGAAATACCAAGGTGATTTTTTGTTTTTTTTATTTGATTTTTAACATTAATTTTATCAATTCATCACTGTCAATAACAAGTCCGGTTCCTGGTCACCATATAAGGATCCGGTAGTTCCATGAAATTTCTTTCATTCTGTGGGTTCATATCAAATTGCCGTACTAGGTTTTATCACAGGTAATAAGCTTTGATTTTTCCTTATATTTACTGTAATCTGTGAGGAGTTTGTATCCTAGTCTAGGATTACTCTTCAGTTTGGCCAAAAAATTTCTTTCTGATCTTTGACGGATTATCAGCAGTAATGAATTAATTTCTCTATCAATCACATCTAACCTCATTTTTTAATATTATTGGTAAGACTACACTTCATTATATTATCTCGTTTAATTCTAAGTTTACATAATTTCCTATTGATTTGCTTCGGTATAATATTCGTAAACGTAGATGCCTGAAATATATCAGATAATAACGTTGAAACAGAAGAAACAAATTCATCAGTGTTCATGATATGAAAACTTTCATAATCAATCAGTATGCTTAACTCTCTAAAAGATTCCAGTTGATTCTGGAACATTGCACGTGTGTATTTTCAAAATTAAGTTTCTGTGTTTTGCTACTCAAGATGTTACATTGTAAAATAATTTGTTTTTGATTCAATTCTTTGAAATAGTTTACGACATCATAACTGTGTGAGTTCAACGCTTCAACATTTAAATATACATTATATAAGCATTCCAAACCTCTAGTTGATTCATTTGTAATCTGTATGAGGCCATGATTAGAAAAATAATTGATTATTTGACAGTCATGCAACTTATTAAGATCGCCTACCACCACATTATAACCATGGTTGTCCAAAACAGATCGGGAAGATTTGGTAAATATTTGATCATCATATAAACTAGCATACGGCTGTCTATAAACCGCGGTTAGGATCAGTCTATCGATTTGTATAGATATGAAATCAATAACAGTACTATATTCACTAGTATGTAACAATTTTGCATTCAATATACATTTTATGTAAATAAGTACTCCTTCACCTCTTTTATCCAGCGATCTATCTTTTCTAAATAAAGAATAATGAGGAATGCCAAATTTGTGAATTTCAATGTCCTTGTTGAGCCAAGTTTCAGATAAAATTATAAAACCAAAATCGTTACATATTAAAAAATTACACAGCAAAAATGTTTTGTTCATATTACTTCTGAAGTTGGCATAAAATAAACTATATGTAGTATACGACTTAATTACTGTTTTCGATATTAACTGATTTAACTTTTTTGGTTTCTTTATAATTCTTTTGTTGGGTATTGTAGCTATAGTTCTCTTCTCTTACCTGTCCACGGTATTCATTATTTATACACAGTTTTTTGTGATTTCAGAGTCAATTGGTACACTATTTATGGTAGCATGTTCCAGATTTAATGATTATTGATCTTGATTTTTCTTCAACATTTTGCTGTTTACAGTTTACTTTTGAGAAACGTATTGTCTCTGTCAATGAAAATGTTATGAAAATTAGGATACTCCCCTTTCTTCTTATTAATATCTTCAACTTGCATGTTCGTCGGCCTTCTTGACAATTTCACCACAACCGGCCTTGGTCGTTCAGATTGCTTGCCCATCCTGAAAACTTTTGTTATATCAGCCTCTGTCATGTCCCTGATTAAATCGTTTAATTTCTCTACATTTTCACGTCGGCTTATTCATTAAGATTAAATAATATTATCTGATCCTGTTTGTCAATTTTTGCCAAAATTTCATTGGCTAATATATTCAATATTTCTTTTACTGATGTATTATTTTTTGTTGGTGTATTATCTTCTATTGATATATCCGCTAACTGAAGCCACGGCTGAGCATCAACCCTTAATTTATCAAACTTTTCATGAAACAGCTCTTCTCTGCTAACTCAAATTTTGATGCATATACACTAACGTCAGATTCCAGTTTGGACATTTTATTTTTAATCGTATAGTTTTCCTCCTTCAGCACTTTCATGGAGTTCTGAAGGTCCGTAAACATTTTCTCAAATTCTTTATGCAACAAAGTTGGAGCCATTTCAAACCGCGCGTAATATTGTAAGATATTAATAATACGATAAGTAAGTGAGAACCGTCACTAGCAACCTTTTATTTCTAACGATAACAAATATAGTGATACAATGCAAAGTTTTTCAAACATAATAATACAGAAAATAAATGAAAAAATTCAATAATATCAATAATCAAATTTATCCTGGTTCTTGATTTTACCACAAAAAAGTATTTTGATAATCAAAATTGAAAAGATCAATAGGATCGCCCATATTTGTTAGTTTAGCATATGCAATTTTTTAAATGTCTTAGACGAAGGTGTTTCTTTGTGCTATTTGGCAATTGATTGTAAATTTTGTCAATTTTTGAAAAAGAATATTTTCCCACAATATTTTCCAACAAAGGTGGAAGTGCGCTATGACAATATCTGAGGAATATTTAGTTGCTATTTAAACAGTTTCTCTACATAAGAAAATAACAATCAACTAATAACATGATCAATTTAACGATTAAAGATAACGCGGTTGCTAACTTGTATTAAAAATCATTTCCAATATATATTTAGAAATTTAGACTAAGTATCGTATAGTTCAATAAAAGCACTACATCCCGTAGACCGCTTTCGCCCTCATTGGTAACTTATCATGTACAATATATAAATTGCTGCGGAAAAGGCTCCAACAAGCACAAGTCTGGTTTGAAGACTTTGACACCGACGGCCTAGCCACTGTGTTGTACAGGGTGGCTTTGTAGTTAGTAAGCAAGTCAAAGTTGGTTGAGTTGGAAAAACATTGGGCATATATAAGTGCATGTAGCATGTGATAGGTTAATGGTCAGAATAATCTTCGTGCTTTAATTTTGGCCTTGCGTCAGTCAATGAAATAGCATCTTGCATTTATATTAAATTTAAAAATATATCAAAAATGTAATCTGAAGCGCTTCATTAATTTCATAAATAAAGTTCCGAAGATGCACAGGGTAAAATATTTTTCCAATTTCAGCACATAACAGTTTTAAATCAAAATAGATGGGAACTGTTTTCTTAGCTTTTTTTATAATTGTTTGTAGAATTTATATAATTTTAAGAATAAAAGTCGCACGTGTTGAATTTTAACCTGTATATTTCAGCTTCTGCTTCGGATGCATTTATCAAAGTAAAGCGCATCGCTCAACAATCGGTAAGTTCTTGTTGAATGTACTTCATAATGAATAAGGCTATTGACACCGGGAACCAAAATATGCGGATTAAAATTTAGGACAGTGTATACAAGCACATCGGTAGATGCAACACTATCCAGGTAATCAATCTATTACCCGTCATGCAACAATTTCCTTTAAATCTAGCACAAAAACGGCCCATATTCAAGTCAGATTGTATGATTTATTGTTTGCTTGGTAATATTATATCAAATTATGGCTGCAATTTTTAATTAATTTACAAGATTTTTTTCCAGTCCATTTGAGCATTTTAATAAATCCAACGCCCCAGGCATGTATTGTACCATGTTACATAAAGCGTACAAGTAAATGTTGGCTGCCTGTGATTTTAAAGATCGCTAGGATACACATTATTTGACAATAAAATTGGCGTAAAAGAAGACTAGCCGAATTAGTGACACAGCGTAGTAAACGCTTGTTGAGCGGTTGATGTAGATATTCATTGAAGCAGAAAGGCGACAGCAAAGCAATATGTGTTGCGAGGTAATTGCATCCAGCTTATATAGATTGGAAGTCGCACATAATTGGACAAAGATATACCTGCTTTCTCTTTGGACCAGCATATTAAATTTTGAATTCAATATTGTCAAAATCACGGCGAATTAATTTAACCCGTTACAGTAGAGGTATTTTTGTGGCAAATGCTTATTTTAGGGTTATGTTCTCCATCACGATGTGAGATATTCAGCGGAAAACTTTACGTAAATCACATAAATGAATTGAGCGATCACGATTACCTGGAGGCGCAGCAGTATGTGTTGTATTAAACAACGGAAAATAATTTTGGTTAAATAATATATGGAAAATAGCTTATGAAGATAGCCAACATAGATAGAGACAATGACAGCCAGGTCATAGCTGCACAGGTAGCAAGCAAGTCAAAGTGTGCCTCATAGGAAATTTATTTTGCTTATCAATTCAAAGTTTGCGTATGGTTGTTCAAACATTAGGTTCGTTTTTGTGCAACATTATTGATCTTATGTCAGTCAATGAAATTGCATATTTCATTTGATGTAAATAATTAATTGTATCAGTATTTAATTTTACTCACTTGACAATTTTGTGTAACCACACAAAAAATTCGCCGACATATTGCGTAAATTAAATTAAATTCAATATACGCGGCCACAATGAGAAAAGAGCGAAATCTGCCGTTAACCAATGGTGTGCGAGCAGTCAAATTAAACCTATTTAAGCACGGTGAATTTACCATACAAGTCAGTTGTCGCGTTCGCCTTCTGCTGTGCGTTACGTGTGCGTGCTGTCTGCTATCGTCACCTACGCTAATTTTTGGGCTCGTTTCACACGTGTAAATGCCCCGGCTTCAAGTAAATGCCGTATGACGTTACAAACTCGGTTAAGGTGCTCTGAATAGAGATTTGTTACTGATAGGGGGGCCCTTAAGAGGGCCTGGTAATGCGTTCTCCTGAATTGTTCAGAGTGTGAAGATGTTCTAGAGCCTTGGGTGGACTCTGGTTGTTGTTGTTCTTATTGTAGAGTTGTAATCACGATGTGGATAACGTCGTTCAGGTTCTGCAATTAATTGGCTCGTCTCGCTGGTTATGCCGCAACAAGATGAGTCACGGATGTAGCCAATTGTTGGTGAAACTATCAAATCACCAGCGTAGGTATTGACAGCCGACAGAACGCACACGCGTGACGGAAGGCAGCATGCAATTGCAACAACTGACTTGCATGGTAAATTGCCGTGCTTAAATAGCATGCCATGCCTACTTGCACACTATTGGTTAAACGGCAAGTTTCGCTTTTTTCTCATTGGTGCAACGTAAATAAAATTGAATTTAATTTACGCAATATGTCGGTCATTAATTTGTGTCGTTACAACACTTTCCTCTCTGAAAAAAAGGAAAAAAATTCCTCTCTGCGAGGCTAGATAAGAAATGCATGACAGAGTTCGAACCAAGTTAAGCAAAAATATGATGAACCATAAGTGCTGGGCTTAAATATGCTTGTTGGTTGCTTCAACAATGATATGATGCCAGGTAACCACTAGGAATTGCTACACAAATTGTTAGCTCTAGTGGTCGGTCATACCACGTGAGGCAAAATAGAGCAGTGTAAGTTTGGGAGCCGCAGCGTGAAGATTTCGAGGTAAATCGCCTCTGAATTTGCCAGGTTTAAGTTAAAACCTAAGCAGGTTGGATCGTTGTCAATGTGTTTGTATACGAACAAAGGAGCTAGAGTGCTCGACGTTGTGGTCATGACATTTGTAGAGTGGTCTTTGTGCAATTGATAATGTTGAGATATGCATTGAAAGTGGCCTGTACCATGATATGAAGCTGATCACTACTTAGTGTTGCTACACGAAAGCGTTAGCTCTAAGTAGCTGGTCATACCAAAATAGGCAGTGTGATGTCATGTGTGAGAAATACATTATAATGTAAAAATATATACATTAAAATCAAAGGTAACTGCATAAAAATATGTACACGAACATTGCCTCAGAGATGGCATAATACCAAAGAACTGTTCAAAAATGCTACACAATTGTTAGCTAAGAACAGCTGGTTATGCCACGTGAGACAAATACGAAAAATAACGTAAGGTTAAAAAAATTTTGATAGATAATGTTAATGTTTTTAAAAAAATCAATTACGCGTTATACAAAGCAGGATATTGAGATTGTGGGCAGACGGAGCCTGAGACGTGTGTAGAAGGTTGAACGCTCTCAGGATCAGGCGGTTCGATAAACGGTTTCAACCTGTCTATGCTTACTGATGTCGGTGTAGCGCCTTGCATAATAATGAAGTATTTTGGTTGTCTGAGCAAAATCGGGTAAGGACCGCGATACTTTGGTTGTAGTGGTGCAACAGCATTATTGTTGCGAACGAGTACTCTCTTGCAGCTGTGGAGCTGTGGGTGAACGAAGACTGGACGAGGCGTGTGTCTCGGCTGCTGTTCAGACATGTTACCGAAATGAAGTCAAAGGCGGGTAGCTTCGTCTTGTGGGTCATCTTGTGCCGATAGTAGACGTGGGAGCTGACTAGGCAGGCGTAGATCCATGCCATACAAAAGTTGTGACGCAGACGTTTTAATGGATTCACGAGTACGGGAACGCATGGCAAGCAGAACTAAAGGTAGTGCATCGACCCAGTTGCCATTAATGGACGAGGATGCTAAAGCAGCTTTGAGTTCCCTATGCATTCTCTCTACCATACCATTAGCTTGGGGATGGTAGGCAGTCGTCTGGCGTAAGATGCATCCCATGTACCGCAAGGTGGTTTTGAAACGATCAGATGAGAAGCAAGTGCCTCTGTCCGTGATGACCTCATTGGGAACACCATAATTGGATATCCATGCAGAGATAAAACCGTTAGTTACTTCGTCTGCAGAAATGGTGCCAAGAGGTAATGCCGCAGGCCACCGTGTAAATCTATCGATCATAGTTAGAAGGTAGCTGAAACCTTGAACCTTTGTCAGATGAACTATGTCGATGTGGACGATGGCTAGGCGAGAAGTAGACCGAAAATGTTGCAACTTAGAACGAGTGTGTCGTGTGATCTTGTTTTTCTGACAAATTGCACACTCTGAGACCCATCGTTTAACATTCTGCCTAAGTCTGTGACCCCAGAAACGATCTGTAAGAAGTCGGACAGTCGCTTGGCTTCCTGGGTGAGAAATTGAGTCAATTGAATCGAAAACTTTTCTCTGAAGGCTGGTCGGCAGAACTGGCTTGTTGGGCTGCGTACCCGTGAAGTAAACAATTGGTAAGCCTTTCCACAGACGGCATATGAACTTGGTTGGGTGACGGGCTATTGATCTTTGAATGTGAATGTCACCGCGTTGTTCAGTTCGCAGGAGAGTTGGCGTTAGTGCATGTTCACTGAGTGCCACGGAGTTGACAGTGAATGGTGACGGCGAAGGTGGTTGTAGAGAGACGTCTGGCCTGGACAGGGCATCTGCAATGAAGTTCTGTTTGCCCTTGACGTGAAAGACGTCAAATTGCCATTCGCTTAGACGAGAAAGCTGTCTTTCCACTCTGGCAGGGTACTTGGCGATAGATGAAGTTGCGTTTCGAAGTGCGTGCGCTAACTTGTGGTGCATGATCTGTGAAAACAACAAATCTGCTACTGCCAATGATGCTGATAAAATGGCGCACTGCGTCGTGGATGGCGAGAAGTTCTCGGCCGAAAGTGTCGTACCTCGTTTCTACTGGTTGGAGAGTACGCGAGTAGAAACTGATAGGCTTCCGAACTCCGTCGATCTCTTGTTCCAAAGTGGCTCCAATAGCGAATTCAGAAGCATCTGTCGTGAGTAGAAATGGCTTTTCGAAATCTGGATGCGTTAGCATTGTGGCATTTGCTAACGAGTTGATGGCAAGTCGAAGTAATTCCTCGTCTCTGGATGACCAAGCAATGATGGAATTCTTGCTAAGTCCTTTTCGGTTCCGCAGGTGCCTGCACAAAGGATAAAGTTGTTTTGAAAGGCCCGGAAGGAACTTGCGATAATAGTTTAGTACTCCCAGGATTTTCTGCAACTCGCTCAAAGTCCTTGGTGACTTGATATTCTTGATTGAATTCGTCTTTGACGGCAACGGTTGAATACCTTGGGCCGTGATACGATGTCCTAAGATGTCGACGGATGAAGTTGCAATCTGCGTCTTGTCACAGTTGATCTTGAGTCCGTGGTTGGATAAGCGTGAGAGGACATTTCGTAGATGTTTCGCATGAGATTCTAGATCTGGACTGAATACCATAATGTCATCGAGATATGACATACAATAAGCAGAGTCGTCGCGAAGTATGTTGTCTATGAATCTTTGAAATGTCTGAGTAGCACACTTAAGTCCAAAAGGCATGTAAAGATATTCACAAAGACCAAATGGAGTGATGACTGCAGTTTTCTCGATATCCTCTGGTGCTACCGGGATGTGATGGTACGCTTGTCTGAGGTCAATCACTGAGAAGAATTTGCTGCCGTTGAGTTTTTCAAATAAAGTGTTAATATTTGGAATAGGATATGCATCAGATTTTGTCACTAAATTTAGCATACGGTAGTCTCCACAGGCTCTGTACGATCCGCTTGATTTAGAGACTAAATGCAGTGGTGACGCCCATGAACTTTCCGATGGTCTGATGATTCCCTCTTCCAAAAGCCTTGAGAATTCTTCTTGGGCAGCTTTCAGCTTAGCAGGAGCCAGTGGTCGCTTCTTGAGTGCAATAGGTTGTCCTTCTGTGACGATATGATGCATCGTGTTGGAGACTCGTAGCTCTGACTTGTTAAGATCGAAAAGCGATTTTTATTTTCGAAGAGCTGCTGATATCTCTGCTGAATGATGCACTGGGGTTGGCTGAATGACCTGTAACTCCAAACGCTCGGAGGCAAGTGTCCAAAAGCTTTGTTCAAGTCCGGTGGAGGGGTCGATGATCTTTTGATTGGAAAGATCAACAATGAGCCGAAATTTTAGAAGGAAATCAAGGCCTATTATATTATGTGAGACCTTGGCAATGATGAAGTTGTGGGAAAATTCACGTCGTAGACCTATGTTGAGTGTGCGGTACCGGCAGCCATATGTTGGTATGGGCTCGCCTGTAGCTGTTGCGAGAAGAACGCCTAGCGACATCTCGGCCATTGAATCACCCTTGAGAACTGAGACTGCCGCACCTGTGTCTACGATGAACTCTTCGCCAGTTTTGAAATCAAGAAGGTGCAGAAGTTCGTTGGGCTGTTTGGCCGGGTCATGCAAACAAGTAGGCTGGTGGTTGCGACCGGCATTGTCTGTTTGGTTCTCTATGTGAAAAATTCGGCGTGGACGAAAAGAGTCGACAGGGATGTCGGATTGTAGTTGGCTTCTTCCCTGTAGCGCCGTTGATGTCGTTGATGTGCAGAAAGTACGGTCTTCTACTTCCTGCGCCAGACGTTTCCCGATACTGATGCACCCTTGTGCCTGCGGTCTGTTGTCCTTTCCGTCAGCTGTGGAAATTGACATTTATTCGGAAATTCTTCGGAACGACAAAGACAAACTTGGCAAGCATAAAAAACTTCTGGTGGTTATAACACCAGTTCTTTGGGGCATACTTATTGAAGGATTGCGGAGATCTCGATCGCCGCCTACCATTATAATTTGACTTGGAAACGAATTTTGGTCGAGCATTCACTTGATTTAGCTCGGATTTGGTAATGGCCAATCCTTCTAGAACTTTAGCCATGTTCGCCACTGTCCTCTCTAAAGAGGAGAGTCTATCATCTTGCGGGGATGAAGAAAAGGATGATGGATTCACTTTGGGTTCCAAAACCCTATATTCTAACTCACATCTCTCAGATAAGTCATCTATAGAGAGAGTGTTGGGGAGCTGTCTGGCAAAGAGTTTTAATGTTTGTGGAAGATTGTTAATAAAAACAACCTTAGCCTCATGGTCAGAAATGTTGGTTTTATACCAACGTTTCCGTAATTCCCTCAATATTTCGATGGGGCCAAGATTTGGCATATCTAACTGCGCATATTTGTTTATTATCTGCTCAGTTTCCGTGGGTCCAAGCAAGGATTCTACCTCGTTTTGTAGGCCCAAAATGGGATTAGGTAGCTTCCTAATGGCCTCAAGCTTAGGATAAATCCGTCGCTGCAATTCAGAAGGTAGTTTAGCAAAAACCTTCGACAGTTTTTGATGACTGTCATAATCAGGAAACGGAGAGAAAGCGGAGTCTACGCGCATAAAGAATAGCTCACTATCTCCATCCCAAACAGAAACATCAATATCTAAATTTGGACCTGACATTTTAACAATCTTACGGGATCTTAAAAGCATAAATTTATAAGCAATATGAAAATATATAAATATACTTTAACGAAACGCTTACCCACAAACAGCTTCCACAGTTGAATGAGCGCAGAACAAAACACGTCACTGCTTCCAAAAATCCGCAATTGAGCCTGTCGAGTACGTACGGTGCCGTTTCGTACGTAGGAAAGATGAACAGAGGCCCCGTTGGCCTTTGATGCCAATGTATTATTATTATATCCCCCAAAAAAAATTCAACACAAATCCACGAATATATACCCAACAAAATTCCCAGAAGACCACGATCACGGTAGAGAAAACGCAAATGTTAATCGATTTTATATCCCAAATAAATGAAAAAGTCAATTTTATTTATACCAAAAAAATCAGAACAATAATCAATATCCTGGCGCGGTCGCCAATTTTGTAAACGCCCCGGCTTCAATTAAATGCCGTACGACGTTACAAACTCTGTTAAGGTGCTCTGAATAGAGATTTAGTACTGATAGGGGGCCCTTAAGAGGGCCTGGTAATGCGTTCTCCTGAATTGATCAGAGTGTGAAGATGTTCTAGAGCCTGGGGTGGACTCTGGTTGTTGTTGTTCTTATTTTTATCACGATGTGGATAACGTTGTTCAGGTTCTGCAATTAATTGGCTCGTCTCGCTGGTTATGCCGCAACAAGATGAGTCAAGGATGTAGCCAATTGTTGGTGAAACTATCAAATCACCAAATTCCCAAGAAACTCCATGAAATGTCACATTGAGCCGGCTTATCCTCCAAAAGGAGTCAGCCGCAGTAAAGTAAAGTAAGTAAGTAGGTATTGACAGCCGACAGAACGCACACGCGTGACGGAAAGCAGCATGCAATTGCAACAAGTGACTTGCATGGTAAATTGCCGTGCTTAAATAGCATGCCATGCCTACTTGCACACTATTGGTTAAACGGCAAGTTTCGCTTTTTTCTCATTGGTGCAACGTAAATAAAATTGAATTTAATTTGCGCAATATGTCGGTCATTAATTTGTGTCGTTACACACACATTGGCAATTTCAGTCACGCCAATCTTGTTGCTGTACAACTAGTGAGACGGAGCAACATCTACAGTTAATGCCTTCAGTGAGCCAGTTGCTGCAGAACTTCAACGAGATTACTCAGCTACTCACTCGCCAACGAACAAACCAATTCCACCAGAGCTGTTCTCAAGTGTCTAGGAGTACTTCTAGACTGCCACACTAACTGATTTTCTCAGCATTTGCCGGAGAACACAATAGCGGCCCTAATAAGGGCGCCCCCAAAAGTACTAACTCAGTTATCCTTGGCTCTTAACTGACTTTGTCGCGTCGTACGGCATTTACTTGAAGCTGGGGCGTTTACAATTCCCAGGTTGTATATGATTGGTTAAACATTAGGTTTGACTGTGTACTAAATTATTGATCTCACGCCAGTCAGTGAAATTGCATATTTCCTTTGATGTAAATTACCAATTGTCAGAGTATTTAATTTTACTGACTTGACCACTTTGTTTACTTCAATTTAAGTGAACTTTTGATGCAATTATGAAATTAAAAATAATGTTGATCAAATTCTATAGCATATTTTCCGATAAATATGATAAATTTATATCAATGGTAATAAAATATGTTACGTTTTAGTATCACACTGACTTTATTTAATATAAGATGGTTTTCATAGTTTTAATCTATGAAATTCTGCAATATTTAACAGCTGATTTTAAACCCATTTTTTACTTTATTGACATTATTGGTTAAACGTTTATTAACTCATGTCCTGCACCACGACGTTGAAAACCCTTCATTGATTATATGTTTTCTTTGCGCTAATGTTAAAATATAAGAAGAAATATTCAGCATTATTATAATCCATTTTTAGAAATAGGCGTAGTCTATACATAAATTGTGTGCTGATATTCTAAAAATGATCTCTCCAAGTAATTTTTAAATTTTAGCAACTGGTTATTTAGCAATACCCAAAGATAAATGGAAACTAGCCTACATCTTCCTCTTTATTCACGGAGTGGGATTTTTACTTCCTTGGAATGTATTTATAAATGCTCGCGAGGTAATATATTTGTATCGCAACAATTTCAGTATTTTCAAGATTACAAACTGAATGTAAATGGAAGTCGAAATGCTGACTATCGTGTTAACTTTCTTGCATATGTTGGCTTTGCTGCTCAATTTCCTGGGCTTTGCTTTGCTGCACTGAATACATTTTATCAGTCGGACAATGCGTAATTTTATTAATATATTTAAATTTCCACGATTGTCCGTTTATATGCCTTCTCGCAACATTAAAAATTTCATTTGGCCACTTGATAATAATCTTTGATTAATTATTTTGCCTTTTTAATGCGCTATCCTTCTGTGCAAACATAATTATGTTACTGTTTTTAGTTTAAAGATTACCCTTTTATTTCGCATATTTGTATAGTCAACTACTGTATTTGTTGCCAAAATTTAAAAAAATGGTTAATCAAGCTTTTGCCTTGCCCGCCGATTGCTGCTTGTTGATAATTTTCATTATATAAAAGAAAGGGAATTATAGTTCAAGCCTTAAGCTATGACTGAAATATGTTCCCCTTTCTAGTTGACGCTGATTTTTACATTCACAGTAAATCATATTTGTAAACAATTTTTTCCAGGAGTTTTTCTCTGGTGGCCGTATCTGTTAATTCGAGTAATCGGGCAACAAACTTACATTATCTATATCAGACATATGCCAGCGTCTTTGTAAGGATGCATCGTTTTAATTAAATAAGACATCTACATTTATTGGTTTTTAAATAGTCAAATACATTACATAAGATCAATGGATCAGCTAGATAGATTTCGTATTTTGCGCATTCGTCAATTAGTGGCAAACAAGCTATTCGAATTAATCTCAGAAATCAGTAATCGAGCTCATCCCTTTGTCGGTTGTCTTCAGTAATCAAGAGTCAGGTTTCGAGCGCGTAAACCTGAACAGGCTAGCTGGTATATTGTTTAATGAATATTCTCTTGAGATAATAGCTAGCAAGCTTGTATCTCTATAGTTTTCGCGTAATCAAGATTTTGACGGAGTGAGTCAATATCTAATGATGGCAATTTGGCTAGGTGAAACACTTATAATGAGTACATGTATTTGTCATCCAGAAGACCAGTTTCGTCCTTGTTGGGAACTCTTCACGTACTAGCCGGAATTTGCCGCGGACAGGGCTCGAACCTAGGCACGTCTGCTTTTGAATCTGGTGCTTTAACCACTGAGCCACCCTGCCCGTATGTAATTAATGAGTCAGGTGTTTATATCAAGTTCGCAACCTTCGTTGTAATAAATGTTATCACCGCCCGCGAAACTAATATTCGTTTCCTTATAATGAGTATCAGGAATTGCAAAATTATTGAATTGTAATACTTTATTTGTTGATAATATGCATAGTTACGAAAGGTTCATTTAATTTATTACTTTTAGTCTTATCAAACTCAAATTATGTGCATTCCTAAGTAGGAAATTCCCCTTTTGGTAAAATACTAAATTAAGAATTTTACCTTCATTGGATAATCGTTGCTTTAAGAAATATGATAAAGGATTATTTATACAAAACGTGATTTGAAGAATTTTTTCCGAGTTCCTGTTGGAAGAAATTTATAAATAAGGTCAATATTGTTTTCTAAGTGGGTTATTTGTGAGAATCCTGAAAAACAATTTTATGCGAATAGCGAAACTCAGCATGGAAAGAGGTGGACGATTGATGCGGTGATCCGTAAATGGTGAAACCAGTATGCTGCAGATGAGAAAATTATTAGTTCGTAAATCCAATTTAGAACAACAACCTTTACGATCTATATGCTCAGTTCAAATGGATTGGTAGGGAACCTTCTGTCAATGGAGTGCGAGCGCTTCCATTATCTGAGATGTAACTCTCCAAATGCTACACAAATGCTTAATCCAACATATGAAAAATGGCGTCGTTAGCGATCATGATACATGGAGATGCTCCTAATGTGACACGTTAAAGATTTGTGCTTTCAGGAGGGACTGGAATTGACCGTATTTCTGAATGCTTCAATTTCGATGAGGTAAAGCTTCAAGCGGATCTATATAGAATTATGGGCGCAATCCGATGGTACGGTGTTGTGTTTTCCATTCACGAAACGTGATTCTGTGAACTGACATAGCTATCAGTTTGCTCTGTTGTGCTTAAACGATTGACACTTTTTTACCCAATGAAGTATTCGTGAAGAGCAATAAAAGCAAAATAGGTCAATTCGAATAGAGTGGACCAAAATTGTGTATTCCACGGCAATCTCGAGTTTCATTTAGGACTAGGCAATTTTAAAAAATAACAGTTAAATACAGTTTTTTGCAAAAAACTAATGTATTAGGTGTTGCGCACCCAGTAGCAAATTAGTTCAAATAAATGCAGAAGGATAAACCAAAAAAAGCCTGAACGTAAGTTATAATCTCATGTGCAGACTTTTATGGGAATGTGTAAACCTGCAGTAGTGAAGCTAACTTCATATAAAATCTTCGACATTGCGACTTCAAATCTAGCTCACTATATGTATATTTATAATGTCCATGCCTTTTAATGTTACACAGTATATTTATAATTAGGAAGCAAGAACACATTAATAACAAAGTGGATAAATATATGGCCTTTATCCACTTTGTTATTAATATTTTCTTTGTTTTCCTAATGATATATATATATATATATATATATATATATATATATATATATATATATATATTTGTGTGAAAGAGAGGGCGAGAAAGTTGACTGATTCTTTCAGACTGCGGTCTTAATAAAATTCATAGTACCCTTCCATGTGCAAGATAAAAAGAAATTTTATCAGATAGAAGTACCGCCTATTTTTTTAGAAGAAAATGAGAAAGAAGCGGTTTTTGTATCTGATATAAATTTTTGGAAGGGTACTATGAGTTGACTTACGCAGTGTTGCAAACGTTATATAGTATAAATAATCATATAGGAATTTGTACCGTCCAATTGTCCCACATATCACATCTAACTATATAGTGGGTATGGGGCGTAATAATGGCTTCTACTGATGAGTCGTCAGTAAGGAAGAAACGAATATGCACTAGAGATCATACCTTCCGTTCATGCTGACATTCGTTTATCTTCCTGATCTTATTTTAACTATTGTTTGACTAGGCGCACGACACTTAATACTTAATGAAAGTAAATGTTTGAAACCGTATAGAAAACAGGTTTGTAATCCCGTAGCGGGATACTAAAAATCGCAACATCAATTGCGTGTTTACTCTTCAGGGTATCATCATTAACGCAACAGAAATTTGAATGTGTGAGATCTTTGGGAGTATGAAAAAACAGGGGGGCTAGTTTTAATGCAAATAAATTAATAAAAAAGTCTACTAAATTATTATTACTATTATATTTTTTAATTTAATTTCTTACTATTTTAGAGCCAGCAGGCCGATTGTACGATTTCTAGTGGCTATGATACTTGAAATAGCGATAATATTATTCACTATAATATTGGCTTTTGTAGATACATCTAAAAGTGAGTTAAGATTAAGCTAAAACATTATAATTGTGAAATGGTATTTTTCGTAAAGTAGAATAATTTTATAATTCTTTATAAAGGAGTTTTATAAGCAATACTTTTTTTGTATTTGTTTTTATTGTGCATTGTTATTTGTTAGCTATGACAGTGGACAAAAGCTGTCGCAACACCAGCCTAGTGGACTGTTCTGTGGTTGAAAAATGAAGAAATCCGTGAAGGGATTTTGCTTTATAATTGATTAAACATATTATTTTATAAGAATTGGTTCAATCGTATCTTTGCGAAAATGATAGTGCAAAGCGACAACCCGCGAACGCAAATCGCGTAGATTCAAAAGTTGAAGCTCACACTGCGCAATATATATTATATTATGAGAATAGTGGCAGTTCGCCTACCAGGTTGAGTTTAACATGATTTTAATAGTTCTTGGTTTAATCTAAGCAAGAGTTGCGTAAGACGCTAGTTCCATAAATTGTTGTTTTTATACTGACAATATGTAATTGAATTTTACCGCCAGTTCTTCATTAAGCATCTTTTCTTCTTGTGAAATGGTGTCGGTTATATAACGGGAGATCAGTGGTGAGGTGGAAATTGAGTTTGAGACTGATTTCGGAGATAATATACCTGCATGAAAGACTGTTATTTAAACAGAAGATCGTGAAAACCTAATTATTGTGCGTAATGCGCGGTTTTATTGGCATAAGAGATGAGTTTTATGAATACGAAATAAATGTTCCTGAATTCTACATCCCCACGTTCTAAACTAACGATTTCAATGAATTCGATTATATTTTCTTAATTTGAACTTTTAAGATTATAGTTTGACTGTAATTCACTCACGTGGGTCTTATTCCTTTTCATCCAAGCTATTTTATTATATTTGTCAAGATGAGTGGCAGTGATTATATGTTAATTTACTTTTCATGGCTGTCACCTTTGTTGCCTTGTCTATTTTCGATATTTCGCATTCAGACCAATGTTGCTTTATCATGCTGAAGTTATAATTTTAAATTCAATTATGGTTATTTCATTACGTGTGAACAAAGTTTTATCTATCAATCGCTAAATTATTTTCATATAATCGATCTATTAAGAGCTTTCACTTCCTATCATTTGCGCAATCATTGAGTTTCTTAAACTTTGCCAGCAAGTATTAAAATACGCACATGTAGACTGGCGGGCCATAGCTAGTCTCGCTAGGTCACGGTTATTATGCAATATAACCAGTCCGTTTGAGATAAAATTGAAATTCTCAAACGCCTTTTGTCTCCGCCAATAGCTGTTATCAATGGCCAGGTTCATACACACAAGCTCAAGGTAATGCAGGTAGGGTGACATGTTATCCTTTATATGGTGTGACTGTATTTTCACCATCAAAATCATTGCGGCTTCTAGTTATCTCTTCTGGTTATTGGGCTATGTAGCTAAATATTCTTATCTTGTCTACTGGAGAATTAGATCTATGTTCTTGTGTATGTTTGTACTTATGCACGCTAGAAGTGGGCGAGCTAGCTTTCAACTGCAACCAATACAATTTTAAATTCTATGGTTATTTCGGGATGCAGCATGAGTATGCTATGCTAATGTAAAGCTGTATAGTAGAAGTAGTAGTAGTATGTTTGATTGTTTGTATGCTTGCTTTTATACTTGTTCGTAGGTATGTATTCTTGTCCATAACTTTAGAAATTTACGTCTTGACGTTCGGTCTACTTTACTAGTTGTACTGATTGAGGTAAAACTAAACTTTCCAGCTCTAGCATTTGTTATATGAGAACTCGAGATCGGTTCTACTGCGTCAAATAAGAACAAGGCATCCTGGCTCAGTGGGCAGGCTTAAACGGCTAAATGAACTTTGACCACCAGCAGCTTTCAATCAGATGTCCAGGATGATCAGTGGTTTGGTTTTTCCGCATTCCCAAACAAAACAGCTACTGTAGATGACCAAAAATCGGGAACTACTGATCGGAAACTTAATTCATTTATGAGGCAGGAATAGTGGTGTCGCATATTTGACGTACAGTAAATAAATCCAGTTTTGAATTGGAGGTGTGTGATTAAAATTCTGTTACTATGAAAGAAGTAAAATGACAAATTGTATTCTTGATCTGGGTAAATATCTAAGAAGTATGCGTCTGACGACACTACCTTTTTGTCACTGGAGCAGACCACACCACAGGATACACACGGTGAATATACAACCACTCGTTCTGGTGCTTGTGTGCCGCTTTTGCAGATGGATATCTTATCTATTTTCTCTTTTGGAATGTGAGAGCTTTTTGTCTCATAGGCTAATTGTTGTATTTTTTCTCTCGAATCGCGTATTGGTATCCACTTTACTTGCGTAACAAAGTATACTGTGCGGAAAGGACGATGGAATGCCATCGCAATCAATCGACTACCTGCTAACAGACGACATATGTTCTCTATCCTGGTCCGGAGATTGTACTGCGAGCGATCTACATTTTTAATTAATGGGTATAGCCAATATCTTGCTGAAACTCTCCTCAATGCTTTCTTTATTTCGAATGAACTTATGTACACTCGAATCAATTTAAGGGATGCAGCAAAACATGAATAAAAACTATCACTAAGTTGGGCCAACTGTAATTGTAGCTTATCAACATGTGCCTTGGATGCTATCAGGAAAATTGTGGGCAAGCCATGGTTTTTCTTTTTGAGCATAAAATATCAGGCCTCTTTGCTACCTTTATTCCTCAAACTAGTGTGATAAATCTGTTATATGTTCTGCAATTAAGGTGGTCTTTTCTATTATCTTCAGACGTGTATTTGTTAACATAATATGTTTAATAAATGGAAAACTTTAACGCGTTCCATAAAATAGTGTAACGATTGTTTTTTTACTCTCTGACTCTTCGTATTTTTGTCTGTCTTTTTAAACACATTGTCATTTTCTAGTCGATTCTGTCAACGTTTGCCGCTCTTAATTTCACTAAATCCAGTTATAGTAAAAAAGCTGACTTTTTACGTTTGTTCGAATTTTGTTAAACATGTGCGTACGTTCCTTTGTTGGCGATTGTCAATAAAATGTGTTCGATTTTTTATTCTATCATAAAAATCTTTTTATTCATGAAAGTGACATTACCAATCTCAGAAAACTTGCAATTCGTGAGAATAAACATTTCTTTTTAAACATCTTTTGTGGGGAGTTTGTTTCTGATATTTCTTTTTGTTTGCTCTTGGAGCGTATGTGCTTTTGTCTCACAGTCTAGGAAGTGTGCTTTTACTCGAGAATGGCGCAGAATCGTATCCACATTTCCTGCCTCAAAGAAACCAAAATTACTTCGAGCACTTCAATATGTATCATATTCAAGGCTATTACGCTAGAGAAAATGCTTATTTTTCCTTCTTAATGTAAGAGTATTCCAGGAATGAATTGGATGTCCTTGCTTCTAACTTGTGTTACACCAAAGGTCTTAATTGGTTGACAAGTAGTAAGCTCTTGCTTGACTTCTGTTTGACTTTTAATCGGATGTATATAACTGGGAGTCGTTAATGCATATGTGTGAACTAAAACAGTTACGTTTATTGAAAATGAATTTCTCTTCATAGCTCTAAGTTTTGCAATCTTGTCATGCCATTAATGCAACGGGAAATAGTCCCTCCGAGAGTTTATGGTCTAGTGAAGATTCATAAACAGGGGAATCCACTTAGATTGATTGTTAATGTACAAAATTCACCAACTTGTAGATTGTCTAAATTTCTATGCAACAGAATTAAAAAATATATTTAGTTTTTAGATTAAACCTTAAAGAACACATAATTTTATTGACATTATTAGTAGATAAAATTTGATGGAGAGTGATAGAATGGCTATATAACATGTATAACAATTACATGTAGGTATATTTCTATATATATATATATATATATATATATATATATATATATATATATATATATATAAGGTGGTATAAATATTGGATTACTAAAAAAATAATTAGATTAAATTATTAAAAAGGAAGAATTAAGAAAAAACAAAAAATTAATTATATATACTTATGATTATAGACATCTGACTCACACTGTTGCTTATATTTATATATATGTTTTTATACATCTTTATAAGTATTTCATATATTTACATAAGATGTGAATAACGTCTTATAGAAAATATTCATGCTTAACGCCTAGCAAATTGTCTTTTAAATAGGAAATTAAAAGGTGGCGTGATAGAGGTATATATGGATAGATGTGTCATCCATATATATTTGTTCTATGCACATATAGGTATTAACATAAAGGGAAAAGATACACATTAATCTGTTTATACATATTAGCATATTTGATATCTACATATATGTACCTACATAAATATATCTCTATAGGGTGGTATAAATACTGTAATAATAAGTAAATAATTGCACTAAATTATTAATTATTTGTAAAAATTATTAGTTACATATATATATATATATATATATATATATATATATATATATATATATATATATATATATATATGATTAGAGATATGTAACCTACACTGTTGCTTATATTCATCTAAATGTTTTTATTCATTTATATGTACTTTATATATTTATATAAGGTGTGAGTAACGTAATAAATGAATATTAAGAATATAAAATATTAATGGTTAACAGCTAGTATTATTTTATATATATATATATATATATATATATATATATATATATATATATATATATATATTTTAGTTTAATTGATATATACTATAAGGAAATTATTCTAGTTGTCTTGACTTGCAGTGGCCTTTACTTTTAGTTTTGAAGACCGTCAGTTTGTCCATTTTACCTATTCCTTTCTGTCTTTATTCCATCTGGATTATTTACTGTCATATTTGAACTAATTTATTACTAGGTACGCAATTGTATACATTAGAGTTCCCCAATTAAGAGAAAAAACTATTTTATATTCGAGTTTTTCTAATTTTGATTACCGTGACATCGCAACAGTACAGTTATAACAAAAGTGTTCGATAATTTCTCTCTCCCAAACAACATTCTTCACATGAGATGACATTATTTTTTACCGGGAATTTGAAATAGCTGCAATTTTATATAAGGATTTGTCTGCTAATTACAGATAGATGCGGATATATATATAGGTATATATATATATATATATATATATATATATATATATATATATATATATATAATCGTTGAGTGAGGGTTTTTATGTTCGCTAGGCATATGCATATATTGAGCTGGAAAACATGCACCGATACGTTGCCGTTATTCAAAAATTTAATAGAACCGAATGTCTAATGGTTATTATGAACGATGTTGAAGCAATCGGAAGAAAGGAACGAACACACGCCCAGCGTGATCGAAGTCAAAACAGACACAGAAAAGGAAACTTTAATCAATCAGATCTTTGTGAAATTGTTGATGCAAAGCTACAATCCGCGTACGCCAAAAGATTTTTAGACTGCGCTTAAGTTGACGTCTTATATTGAGACGAGTACTATTATGAGCCAAGCCAGTTCGAATTTAGCGCCTCGTTTCGACCACCTTCATAGAATTTACAGAAAGCAAATGATTATTTCTACAGGTCCTGCAATGTCACATACAGCAGTACCTGCATTGTGCATAGTGGAGCTTATCTTGGACCAAAGTAAATTGGGATTTTCGTCATCAAGACAAGTTAACTTTGAAATATCTTCCTATCTACGTCTAAAGGCCGTTCGAATTTGCCTACATCAATTTGGGGTTTATTCGTTATTATTTTCCCGGAAAATTTTCGTGCAAATCTACAAAGGATAAGTGCATCGTCCGAGTCGACATAAGTGTTCCAAAAGGAACGGAACTCCTGGATGCAACCACGCCATCTATAGCTAATTGCTACATGATCTATTTGAGTTCACCCATGTCCAAGTGTTGAAGGGCGCCATGTAGCGCAACGTCTAACACTACGTCTGAAGTTTGTAGTACTTAAATATAATTATGTTCCGCGCAGCAATCCAAAAGCCGTTCACCATTATCGTTGTGAGTCGAGCTTAAAGTGTATGTTCCACCTGAATAAAATTCTGCGTTAATTAAGCGCCCAAGTTGATCATTCATTTCACCCATAATCAAGACTATATCTAAACTTCGTGCTCTACTTAATAATGAGCTAAGTTTAAAGTAAAAAGCGTCCTTGCTTTTGTCTGTGCTGCAATCGAAGCATATGTAGATACATCGAAGAGGCAATGTTTATAACGGTTTATTTCATTGATTATAGTAGATTCATTTAAACGTGCGGCACACAGTCGATTATTTAAAGGGATCCATTCAATTAAGCAAGCTTCAGCTCTTGCGCTAAGGACAATGCCAACGCCCCATTTAACGGCTTGAGAGAACTCTGTGGAACCAGATTTTTGAAGCCAATACCGCGTAGATAGGGATGGTGCTACCAGTTCTGTAATGTGTCATGTATTCTGGTTTCAGATACGCAAGATATGTCGATTTCTAATTTATCCAACTTACGAGCAAGAGATTCTTGTTGTCCAAGTTGTTTTAATGTTTGCACATTAAATACGCCTTCGTAAAAACCTTACCTAGGTTTAATGAATGATCGTCTACTAGAACCATTTTCGATTTTTGGCAACCTGACATTAGGCTCTGTCTTATAATCTACACCAACCATATCCGTAGTATCTAAAAGAGTGTTATAGTTAGATAGAAAAGAGAAGGGAAGGGAAAGGAGGCGGAATCGGAGATAAAGTTGCCTGCATTAGCTCGATTTCGCTTATCCACCCTGCGCCGCTCAGCAGATAAGGCGACCCTTTTTATACTGTGCGACGGCCGATGCAGTATTTAATCATTGTAAGTTTTATATTACATGGTTATTTCTATGGACTTTCAGAGATCACTAGGTCGCCCATTCCTAGTGAGGGTTTGTATTCGGAGTTTTCGGTCTCCTAGATAGTCTGCCAACCAAGGCTGACTAGATCTGACTAGATGCCAGTAGCTAAAGTTTCCTTCAGCAGCCGAAACTTGCCCTTCACGTATGGAACGCTTGCTCTCATTCCGTCACTTCACAGTTAGCAAAAAAAGTTACTGCGCAGTTAGACAGAACTCTAGGCTTCACGTGAAACGGGCTTCTGGCCGTATCCATTTTTAACCCGGCAAAGTTCATGCTACCAATCCCGGGTTGCCTAGCTTGAACAAACTACACCAAACGAGGCACTGTCTCGATAGCTTCCGATTCTATGACGCGCAAAATATTTCACCAAACTATGTTTATTACTTGAGTCCTCGCCAAAACTAACTAAGCTCTATTAAAGTCAGTCATCTTTTTGTATTCGAAATATTAGTGATTTAAATATTTTTCGATTTTTTCACGAATTCGAGAAATACGTGAGATTGATTCCTACCTTGTTTAAGTCTGTCGTCTATGCAGTCTAGTCTGCCGAGGTCTCTAGAAGATAACTCGGATCGAATATCAGTTGTGATGGCCGGCTTGCTGACTTCGAAGGCCCAGATGATAGTGTTTCGTTAACATACATGAAAATCGCACTGCATAGAGTCATTACTTGTGCTCAGATGGTTTCCATCTATGCACAATTGGCGTCGTCTTCAGAAATCTACCTTACGAAGCCAGAAAATATCTATGCTTATATTGTCTATACCGTAGGTACGTATGTATACGCGTGTGTCACTATGTGTATGTATGCATATATGTTATTATTTTTTATATTTCCAGTTAAATTTATTCGAGATTTGTAAATTTTTTCTTTTTACAATATAAATTAATATAGGAATGTTCTTTTGTTTCATACTTTTACGTTTTAGTTCCTCATGCATTCTTTGCAATGACTATTGTGAGCGTTGTCATTATTAATGGTAAGCTAAAGTGATGTTAATTTGTCAGTGTGTTTTTATGTGTTCTCTGCATTGCTATTTATTATAACGTTTTCACTGTACAATATCTATTGAAGAACATTAAATATCACACTATTTTAATAGTGTTCTTAAAATGGCATCGTTTAATCCGCGCTTTTTCTAAATATGTTGTTGAGGTTGCGTTGGAATTCACCAGACACTTACGTTTGGTGTGGCTGCTCAGCTTCCGATGTCGTACTCGAATGCGGTTGTTACTGGAACTGTAAGTTTAAAAGCATGCGTTGTGCTCTTGCTTTACAGTACAATATTTTTTATTATGCATAAATTTACTTTCTCTGAATACGGTTTATCAGTAAAACGTGTTTCATTTGTAATTATTTTGGTATATTTAAATAATTATAACATTAGGCTATTTCAGGGTTTGTTATAATTAACCTGTTGTGGATTTGACCGCATTTTTCTTGTGCGGGACAATTGATAGCATTCTTAGTTCGGTAAAATCTTGAATTTTGATCATTTTCAAGTGACCTGATTTTTGGCCTCTATTGATGGGTTCTCGTTTGTCCCTTCTTTTTTAAGCCTTCCATCAACTGATTGCCTGAAAATGACGTTGGGCCATGATTTTTGCATTGTTCTTTTCCCAAATTTTCGAGACATTTCCAGTCTCATCTTCAATACACACAGGATTAAAACACAACTTGTGGCGTATGTGACTGGAAATGAAGTCTTGGAAATTTGGGAAAAGAACAATGGAAAATCTTGTTCCAACGTCATTTTCAGACAATCAGCTGATGGAAGGCTTAAAAAAGAAGGGAAAAGTGTGAACCCATCAATCGAGGCCAAAAATTAGATCACCTGAAGATGATCAAAATTCAAGATTTTACCGACCTGAGTTCTATCAATTGTCCCGCACAAGAAAAATGCGGTCAAATCCACAACAAGAAGGACATCACTGCGCAACGAGATTCATCATTTAATATTTAACCTGGTCTGGTGCTTCTCGTGAATAATTTCGCTTGGCCAAAGGGAAAACTAAAATTTCGGTAAATACCAAAACATATTTTTTTGACTTATTTTCCTGTGTATCTACAAATCCAGAGCTACTCTTCCATTTTAGTGTCAATTATTTTAGAAAGAAATATTTGTTTATTTTCTATTAAGACTAATGTAAAACTTAAACGCGTTTCATCAAATAAGTTAACGATGCATTTTTTACTCTCTCTCTCTCTCTCTCTCTCCTTTCTTTTCGTCATTTTCTGTCTTTTGAAAACAAATTGTCATGTTCTATTCGATTCTGTCAACATTTTGCGTGTTTAAAATCACTAAATCCAGGTATAGTTAATAAAGCAGAGTTTTTATCTTTGTTTGACGTTCGCTAAACATTTTCATACATTAATATGTTTGCGATTGTCAAAAAATTGTGTACGAATGTTTATTTTATCCTAAAAAACATATTATCCTTTGAAATAAAATTTAGTCTCAGAAAAAGTTGCACTATATGAGAATAAACCTTTTATAAGTATGTAGGAATTTTGTGGATAGTTGTTTTTAATATTTCTTGCTGTTTTTATCTTCGATAATCTAATTATATTCTGTATTCTGTATAGCGATTTGCTTTCGTTCTACTCTGGATTCACATTAGTTGTTTAGCTTCTACTATTACTTGGTTTGAACCTCTTAAAGAACATATTGTGACAAATGCTGCAACTCTGCTTGTGTTCATGCAAATGATCAAAACTTCTTTTAATTTGTCAGCAGAAGCAGAGTTTAAACAACTTCAATAATTTTCCGATTTAAATGCGAAGAATGAAGACAACTAATTTTGGCTTAAATAAAAGCGTCTAAATCTGCCACCAGTTTCAAAATAGGTTGTAGGCAATTAAATCTATTTTTAAATAAAGCAACCGAGGTAGCTTAAGGAAGATTGTCTAAAGACGGCGTGCTTTCTTCCTTCACAAGACATGGTCAGGATATATTGTTACGGGTCGCGATAAGTATGTATGCACAGTGAATGGCGTGATAACTGTCACGCAATATGTAACTGACACTAAGGATAATGAAACGGGAAAAATTGAGAATCCGTTCCAACTAAGCTTTACAATAAGGAAATATCACATGCCGAATACAAAAATTCAATTCGAGCATCGACAGCTAAAATGGATGCTTTATAAAAAAGCATACATTGGGTGGTCGATTGGTACCTTTTGCGCTTATTACCAAAAGAAAAACTCATGTAAAGGAAAAATGTTTCAGTGATCTATTTAACCCGATGAAGATCACTTATCTATGTATATTTTGGAAGTCTCCTATGATTTATTGAAAAAGATTAAAAATTTGGGCGTTACAATCTGTAGATTGATGACGGTGGTTTCAAACATTTCGGTACGCCATCCGAAAATCATGTAAATCTGTGGATTCGTTCGCTTGATGTTGGTACATTTTTAGGCATGTCCCAGTGAAGGATATACAGGTTTGTGTGTTAGTGTGCTTGGGGGACTTTCTTGTACTTTAAACTGGGTGAAATTATCTATACATGGAAAGAGATGATCTTGGAATGGATTCTGTTGATGAGATTCGTTCATGGACTATATATATATATATATATATATATATATATATATATATATATATATATATATATATATGTATGTGTGTGTGTGTGTATGCGTGTTTTTAATATCAAAGGAACTAGAGCTATTCAGTGTAAATAAACTGTACAAACGTAAAATTATAAGAAATATGAATTTTGACTGTAATGCTTCAATTATTAAATGATATGATATTTCTGTATGTGATGATGGGGAGAATCATACAGCTGTTATGTTGATTATATAAATTGGGTTTGGGAAAATCGTATGCGTGCTGAAATTTTTTGATAATTTCATAACAACATCCGAATATTCACTTTTCAATTTATTATATCCGTTGATTTCCTTATAATTTTGTTTTATACATTAATCGTATTAATAGTTCAAACGTGATTACATTATCATCGTTTCGTGTCGTAATTTCGTCTTACCATAAACTATTTGTGCAAAATTTCAGAATGTTTGTGGTACTGTGATCGCCATGTTGAACATAATCACCAAAGCAGCAACATCAGGTAAGTGAAGGAGTAATTTTTTTAACTTAAATTTGTTGATCCGTTACTTGTTTCGAATTTTTCTAGTAAAAGTTTATTCTTTCAGAACTTTCAGAACTGTCTATATTTTAAGTGGAACCTGTAGACAGAATTTATTTCCTATTTGAACTAATTTGTTACTAGATGTGTAGACCTAATACACAATAGCTCCATGGTTGCTTGCTCTGATTTGAACTATCGTGTTATGTTTTGACCTATAGGCTTATTTTCGAACCAAAAGTTTTAGTTTTTCAAAATTGCACGACATTTCATTGCTTGAATTAAAAAATGAGATAGATCGCCATATTTTCTTTGCGACTAAATAATCAATTAAGATTATCAAAGTTAACTTGAAAATAAGCATACATTTATTTTTGAATTGATGTTGAATAAAATGCTATTTTAATTTTGCATACATTCACTGCTTTCTGTTCTTGTTTTTAGCATAAAGAATTGGGCAGTTTTGCGTTTAGATTCTTATGCACACTAGTTCTATTTAGTACCAACAGTATGAATAATATGATAAACACCTAAATATATCAGGTGAATTACATTTCAGATTGTTATATAAATGCATTACTGATTAAAATAAAAAAGTGACGGTATTGGTTTATTAATAATAATTAAGTTTGAAGAATAATATGCTGATGGATGTGTTGTTCATGTGTGCAATCGTTTATGTAATCCAATGTAGAATAGATTAAAATGAATCTTTTCTAATATAACGAACAGCCGTTTCGCAAATTCTCCGCAAATACATATAAATCTCACTTGATTTCTTATTTCTCTTCATTTTATGCACTGAACACTTTTGTCTAATATACTCGGAAATGGGTATCGAAATTTGTAGGCGCAAAATTTTTACTGGTAGCAATACAGCCTTTTTCGCGAAAGCAAGCATCAGGTCATTCTAGTGGTATAATATATTGTATCGTCCTGTTTCCCACATTCCTCGACCAAATATGTAGTGGTAAAGGGGTAATACCGGATCTTATTGATAAGTCGCCAGTAACCACGAAACGAATGTATACGAGATTATCCGTTCCGTTCATGCATTCAGGTTAACAAATATGCTAATATTTGCATAACTTCTAATACACAATTGATATAGCATCTTGTCGCACGGCACGTTGTTCTCTTAGATATTTAGTTTCCAGCCAGTGCTATTTCCTTGATATTCTAGTGACTGCTCACGATAGATTTGATATTAAAAATTGACTCTTGCAAAATTAAGTACAACATTAAAGCACAACAAACAATTAAAATAAATTATATATATATATATATATATATATATATATATATATATATATATATACAGTATTATATAATAACTGAATTTGAATTAGTTTTTATATGAAAATTTATGATAAATAATTGCTTTTTCCTTTTGCTCTTTGTTTTTCTGACAAATGAAACATTTAACAATAATTGTCAGTATAAACTAAGAGCTGTATAGTGTATAAAAAGCAATTCATTTAGTAGATCAGTTTCGTACTTATTGGTAACTCATCGCGTACTGTTCAGAATTAGCTGAGGAAAGGGCTCGAATCTGGGCACGTTTGCTTCGGTATCTAGTGCTCTAAACACAGCCACCCTGCCGCACACTACTTTCTAACATAATGGGTCAGGTGTTTATATCAAGACCGCAACCTTAATTATAGTAATTCTTATCGCCGCTCGCGCAAACAATGTACGTTTTTTTATATAAATGTTCATTTCAATAACAATTCCTCATGTATTGTGGTGTCTATTTAATAATGACAGATTTGGGATGGTTAGTTTGAACCCTGGGTCTTAATGGATACCATATGAGCACCTATAAACAAAAACGACTAGCCGAGTTACACTATTTAGCATATAACTGAAAATTGTGTGTAGTGTGCGGCAGGGTGGCTCAGTGATTAAAGCACTAGAATCCGAATCAGGCGTGCCCGGGTTCGAGCCGTGTTCGCGGCAAATTCTGGTCAGTATGTGAAGAGTTTCCAATAATGACGAAACCAATCTACTGGATGAATTTCCTTTTCTACACCATACAATTCTTAGTTTTTACTGCCAAATATATGTACTTAATGGGCCAAGTATTTATATCAAGATCGCGACCTTGATTAAAGTAATTATTTAAATTTTATTACAAAAACATTTCCTCATGTAGTGTGGTGTCTGGTCAATAATGACAGATTGGGGATGGTTAGTTAGAACGTTGGTTCTAAATGGATCCCATATGAGCTCCACTTAAAAATAAAAAGACTAACCGAGTTACATCAGTTAGTATATAACTGAATATTGTGTGTAGTATGTGGCAGGGTGACTTAATGACTGACTGATTGTTGGAGTGGTTCAATCGGAACTCAGATGACTGTTTAGAATTGAGATATTTTACACGACTTTGACTGAACATGTCACTCGATATTATAAACATTTTATTATGGATATCGTACATTTATACCTAAGTGGAAATCTTGGTCTCCCGAACGGTGGATTCTCTCCGAGTACACTGTTAGTCAAAGTTAACTAGGCGGGAGTAATCTGCACGCAGTCCTTACGATAGCGGACACTGCGCGTACTTGCTAATGCGGTCAATCGGATCATTACTGAACTATGAGTGCAAATCAAAAAGCGACGAGAGAAAATCATGGATACATTGAAGCTCGTATTCAGGCTGAAATTGATAAAGCAACTGTTATCGAAACAATGACTCTGGTTTCAGAGCCAAGTTTTAAAGAAGATGACTCACTGTTTAGATGGCACTCTACTATTGACGGGTATCTTGCAATGGAAATCCCTTGTAATAACAGCCTTTGCTAATCTACCAAATGTGTAGATCTTCATATATTTTGTTTTAATATAATTGTAACAATGCCACCGTGTGTTGCATTCTTTCGCTTTGTTGAATTTATTCCCTATCTTTCTACGTTTCATCATGGAGTTTATTTTGTTTTTATCCTCCACGCAGACAAGGGAAATGAAAGAGCCGTTGCTTCCAACATTATTCCGGCTACCGTGGCGTATTTTCTATCCGCCCTTGTTATTATTTTTACCTGTATTGGCACATTCTTTGGACTTAAAAGACTGGTTAGTTCTATTGATTCATAGACGGTTAAAATATAATATTTATAGCGATGCAAATTCACTCATTTATTTAATGAATTGTTCATGCATGTTTAGCTTTAATTAAACAATTTCCTTGTAGCATGTTTTCTGTTTTAAAAAGTTTTCCGCTTATACTTTATGCTTTATTGCCAACATTTATTTTTGCTCCATTAGGTATAGACGACCTTGCACGGATCTATTTACGATTAATACGGCTATGAAGCAGTGAAGCATTGCTTTTTAATTTCTGATATATTGCTGTATTGGGTAATTATGGTGGTAATGATTATTTGCACACGAATTAGTTATTATGAAAGTAGACAGCACAACATTTTACATCCTATTTTCGTTATTAGAGAAAACACAGATCGAATATCTTAATTAGAAAACTGTGGTATACTATCGTTAGTTTTTCGGATTTTCGTCTGTGGAATATTGCTGCTTTTTTCTTCCGTTGTTTATATTAATTACATTAAATCACCTACCAGCAGTTTTGTCATTCAAGTACAATGTATGCGTGACTACAAGAGGTGAGAACTGCTTTCCACATATATTCATTGCGGTTTGATCATCACTAGTCAATTTGCCGTCGTACTCTGATGATGTTCATGGAAGGTCGAAACACGTCAAGACGTGTGACTGACAGTAGTTTCGCCATGCTGCTCGACGACTGGTTAAATAAACTGAGATTGGTATTTAACTCAAGCTCGCAAACTTTATTTAAAAAAAGTTCGTATGCTCGTCTGAAGAAATTTCGAATTCAATATTCAATGAATTTTCATTCACTGAGTACAATTATCAAATCTTCAGAACATGCCACAAACTGCAGATGAGATTTTTGACAAGAAAATACATCCATTTTTAAAACGTATGCTGTTAACTGGGTGGTGCTCATTTTCGATTATGCAATCACATAGCATGCCGGTCATACGGCCACTTTAAATTTTATGGTCCTAAATGGGCTTGTGACAAGTTGCTGGTAGCGAAATGGCCATTTTAATGTCTCTTGTACATATTATTTGGCCAGAAATGGCGCCAGACACCAAGTTGGCATGGCTACGACTAGGGCAGTGGATCCGTCTTCTCTACGAAGCTGCAACTTTCCGTTTAATAAATGCTCCGACAACCTACCAAAGAAGATCGCATTACTAATCTCCTCATTAGCATAATAAATTAGATTTGTTAAATATTTGACTAAAATAATGCCAATTTGACAGGCCATAAGATGGGTAAATGTTGCAAAATGTCCACTCTCCTAAAACTTAATTTTTTTTATAATCTGCGACCTCTTGAGGTTTAACAGTGTAATCTAGGAATAAATTTATTTAAAATAAAACTGCATACTGGCAAATGCAAAGTGAAACGTCAATATGAATGAATGGAATACCGTCGTTCATGTTCACTGCTTTTATATGCATAGGTCCATATATAAATAGAAATCTGGGTGTTCCGCAAACTGAGCTCCGGTAGAGCATATGTCAATTAGGTAGAATTAAGTCGGCCTCATCACTGGATTCTTTCTGCTGCTAAACCTAGAGTTTTTCTCCTCTTCAAGCCTATCTTAATTAGTGCGTGTATATTACAGCCGGATAAGTGTCTGTTTTCGCAAATAATTTCTGTCAACGAGATTGCTGATTCGCTAGCCTGACGAACATGCTGTATAATTGATTCTTCTAATCTGTTCAAACTAACAAAATCGGCATTCCTTAACTAGGTTGGACGGCGATAGTATATCAAAGTGTAGTTGAATTTTACTCCTGGCTTGTGTCTTTCGGCACTCTTCGTGCATAACCTGAAGCATAATTCTGTTAGCGTTTAAAATAGGATACTTTATTGCGGCATAATTATGAAATCGGTTTTATCTGTATTATGAAGCTGTATTGCCGATGTGACTTTGCCTTAGGATATACCTGGCCATAATAATGTTGTGTACAGTTCTTGGTTGCCTCGTTACCGTTTACCTTGTTATGTAGAATCATATTAATTATATTTTCACATTCATAAACAACTTTCTTTTAACCATTTTGCATAACTTTAATCATTATTACTTTTTTAAATTTTTATTTTGCTACTTTATATCATGACAATAAATAATTAATTACTAACGACTTTGGATTGCTGTTCATGATCATGATGATGATAGCGTTGGTGATAATGGTGATGATGATAAAGTTGTTGATTTTAATGATGATGGTGAGATTATGATGATGATGGCAACGGTGATTGTGTTGTTGATGATGATGTTGAGATTTTTATGTTAATGATGAAAATGATGTTGGTTATGCCTGTGATGATGATGATGATGACGGTGCTGGTGATGGTGATTATCTATATATACTTAGTTATGCGTGAGTTAGAATGGACCACTAACTCGTTTTTTTCTGTGCAATCAGAAAGCTGCTCAGTTCTTTAAATCACGTTTGCGAGCTTGAAATAAACACCAATCCCATTGTATTTAACCAATCGTCGAACAACATAACAAAACTACCGACAGCCGCAACGCACTGACGCGTTTAGACCTTCCATGATCATCATCAGTGTACGACAGTTAACTGACTATCAAGAATCAAACCGCATTGAATCTATATGGAAATCAAATTTGTATATGCGGCTCTCACCTCTAGCAGTCTCGCATACATTGAACTTGACTGGAAATGTCAGCTGCACAATTTCATGTTGGCTGTTATACTCTGTTGTATCCCAAGTTTCAGCGTCATAAATGAGGTCAGAATGAAATACTTTACTTTATCATCTGATGTCGTTTTCAAAGATATTTTTTCCAGTTTCCACCTTCGTACATCTCAATTTCTCGCGTCAATAAAATCCTGTTTGATGTAGAAATCTCTGACGTAGCTATGCTGTTAGAAAGGCAATTCAAGGTCAGAGGATAATTGGTGTAGATTTTTAAAAATCCGTTTCATCTGCAGAGTTATTGCGAGCTAGCGCGTACACGTTGAAATTTTCAATTCACCAGGATGCTAACATGAACCTTTGCATATGTCGAACAAGAGTTTTTAGATCTTCTTTTGTGTGAGACCTTTAGTGCGACACTGAATAGTAGAATGGCAAAACCAAAGCTTACTGGATTATTCTCGCATTTGAAATATGGAACGCCTTGTTTTACTACGTTTTATGCTAAAATAGAACACGCTATGAACTGCGCGATGTATGTATGTTCTCTTTAATGCAAGTAATGTTGTCATTGCGCGAGGCTAGAACCCTCTGTCCAGAAGCAAACAGAAAATCTATCTTTGTGCTTAAGCGGCACATGTGGCCAGTATTCTGATCTTGTGCATTGAAGTAAGTGTGGCGAGTCGCTTTTCACCAGACCATCTTTTTCGTTTGTGTTTAAATACAGTAATTTTCGCCTGCTATTAACCTAACAATGAATTGAATCAGGTGTTAATATTTCTCTGATTGAAGTTTTTGAGTTTGTTGTACTTCGTATCCGGAACGCGATGATGTGAGTTCTTCCTCAGAAAAGCATTGAGCCTTTTGTAATTGAGGCCACGATTTCGGGCTCGGATTATCTACCCTTTTGTTACTCAGCAGATTAGGCGGCTTTCGATATTGTAGACTGGCAGGTGCAATATGAATTTAGGCGTTCCTATTATTTGCGTACTGGTTTGTGCCCAGAGCTATTCATGAACCAGATGTCCTGACAAGCGAAACTGACGATCTCTTTTCGACTGGAGTGCATGGTTTGGATTCGTCATTAATGAAATTGTTCTTTAGAGCCGAAACTTGTATTTTACGCTCTGGCAATGCGCCTCTACTCCTTAAACACTAAGTGTTAGTTGTGCAGTAATATTAGACTTGAAATTTCACATGAGCTTAGAATAATATATCCAGTTAGATCTGATAAGGTTCATGTAACCATCTTCATTACGACCATTCAGAGCTCGCTCTTCGCCAGTCAAGAAATTTTTGTGGCTATAGATCAGAGCTTGTTTAATTGTGCGCCTATTTGTATCGTCAGGTCAGTTATCTAACTTGCATTTCACTCTAGTAAGAAACCGATGTTTCCTTTTATTTAGTTATGTCGTGTAGTATTATTAAAATTGTACTCTTATCCTTCAATATATTTATGGATTTTTCTTACATAAATATTCCTCGTTTTTTACTTGTTGAAAAATCCCTCACTTGTGATCAGGACTATCGGCAAATATCAAATCCACAACCATCGTGTTAAGAAATACAAAGTTTCTCCCTTACACTACGGGTCCCGTGTCTTGCCTGAAATTTGAAGTTTAGCATTTTATTTTTGGTGGTTTGCAATGGTGAAAAACAAATTTTTCGGAAGTATTTTCACTTTTTATTTATTCTCTTTAACTCATATAGTTTTCGTGATTTAATCATCTAAATGAATTTGTAGGAAATTATTAAAAGTCACATAACCAGTTGCATTATTGAAGTGTTAACGTGTTCGTGAGGAATTGTGCATGTGTGTGTGTACATTGTTCGGAGCAGTTCATTTGAGTATATTCCCCGATTTAAACGAACATTGGTTGCGTAGCCGGCGATAATTCCCTTAATCAGGGTGGCTCAGTGGTTAAAGTATCAGATTCCGAAGCAGACGTGCCCAGATTCGAGCCCTGCCCGCGGCAAATTATGAACAGTACTTGATGAATTCTCAATACAATACAATACTTAGCTTATACTGACAGACGTATGTACATAATGATCAGGTGATTATATCATATTCGAAACCTATACTCAGTGACCAGATGCAACTTATATTTAGTGATTGCGGTGCGTTGATTTGCTACTCTAACTTCATGTTTAGTTTTGCCCTCTTTCGCAATTGTACGCTTGTTCTTCTTTGCCTTTTGATCGCTACTGTTACTCAAATTTATTGTGCACAGCATACGTAAGAGTAAACTGCGTTTAGTGTCTGGGTTCGCTGATATTGCATCTTCGTTACATAATCTGATTAAGTGCGCTGAAATTGATAACGTTCTTCCTGAACAGTGAGTTATCTTCATATCAGTTTTCCGTCTGCTTTTGTCCATATTCTGACATTTTTTTGCGTGAAATTTACTTCAACCATAGTTTTATTCTTGTTTCTATTAGTAGATATAAACAGTCAGAAAAATTACTTTAAGAGTAGCGTTCTCTTTGTCTGCAAATTTGCACATATCAAATTGCTTAATCATTTTTAAATGATGAATCTCGTTGCGCAGTGCTGTCCTTCTTGTTGGGAATTTGACCGCATTTTTCTTGCGCGGAACAACTGATAGCACTCTTAGGTTAGTTTTAGTCTTGAATTTTGATCATTTTCAGGTGATCCGAATTTTGGCCTCGATTGATGGGTTCTCAATTGTCTCTTCTTTTTTAAGCCTTCCATCAGATGATTGTCTGAAAATGACGTTGGAACAAGATTTTCCATTGTTCTTTTTCCTCATTTTCGAGACCGAATCATTTTGGCGGTATGCTACGCACAATATTGTCCTACGTAAACTGAAAACTTATTTAATATGAAAATGCGGCATTAAGCGAAAGGGAAAACAGATAGGCACAAGATAATCAAGTGACCGATTGCATACGAGGGTCAAAATTGATACAAATTGCACAAGTAGCGGATGAATGCACACACACACACACACACTAACCATGTTTTTATTGATATGCTGTCATTTATAATTCAGTGTATCAGATGACTTATTCATACTTAAACACATTTCCATACGTATCCACGATTGTCACATTTATACAAAAGCATGACTAACTGTGCAACTGATTATATCACGAAAGCCACACCAGTTTCAAGGAATAAGCAAAAAAATCTTTTCTTAAAATATACTTTTTCTATTTTTCTCAAAATTTATATTGTTTGTCACAGGAAATGTATGAATCATCCATACCCACCGAAAAATAACGATAAGCGTATATATTTTTAAATAGCTACTTATACTAGTGTTTTTGTGCGTGGTTTCCGTTTATCTTACATTTCAAAAAGGAATTTGTCAATTACTATATGAATTTGTCGAAGCGCGGAGATGTCGAAGTATTTTTGAACGAATCAAAGAAAACTGACGCTACATCAGCTGAGGACGCACGCGGGTTTTTGTACGAGAAAGAGAGGCTGCCAGCTACAATTGGCGAGAATGTAGAGTCTGCCGAGACCGTGAACTCTGCCTTCAATTCTGAGAATGGTAAAATCTCCGCAAAAAGTTCAGAGGTTGGTATTGCCTACGTTTTTGTTACAATGTAGTGTCGCTTCACCGAAATATGTATATATAATGCTTTTGAAAACTACAATATATATCCTAACAGGTGTTCAGAAATAGTTGTAATTCTCAATTTCGGTGAACTATAGCATACTTTGATATCCATCATGTTGATACCATGTACCGACTCGGCAACCATAGTGTTAGTACAATGTACAATTTCGGTACTATATTGTTGGAATCGGTTACCATGGTGTTAGCATCCTTTACAGATTCGGTATATATATATATATATATATATATATATATATATATATATATATATATTATATAGTGTGTTAGCGTTGAAGTCGCATTGTCGAGACTATACGATGTTAGCTACTCTACTGCAGGTTTACACATTCGTCTAGGAGATTGTACCTATCCTATTATCCCACATTCCTTATACAAATATATAGTGATTAAAGGGCGTAATATCGGCTCCTACTGATGAGTCGCCAGTAAGCACGTAACGAATGTACTTTCCGTTCATGCTGTCTTTGGTTTATCCTTCTGGTCACAACTAAACTAATTTGTTACTAGGTTCGCACACCTAATACATACTTGCACGTATATTATTACTCTGCAACAAATGGTATTTAACTGTTAATACATATCCTGATTTATTGCTTGTTATTTTGATTCTCATTTATCGACCAGTAACCAACATGCTTCAACAAAGCCTCTCTGATTCTAGTAATTATGTCTTTATATAGGACGTTTAGTATTAAATAATAATTATTGTAATATATACTTCAGTGCTTAATACATGTTTCGATATTTTATTATTATTGCTTGTAGTATTATTGCCAGTTTTATTTATACTAAAATTATAAAAATCACTTATTAATATTATTATTTTAATATGTATCGTCATTTTTTTATTATTATTACCATTATATCCTATTATTATTCGACAATCAAAATTCTGTTCAGACCACCTTGAATAGATTATCACCCACCACTCACTCCAACACTGCGCTTGCAGAGTGAAAATTTCGACATAGTTGACAGGTTTACTTACCTTGACAGCTCTAAATTAACTCAGAAAATACGTCTGACGAGCTTGAAGTAAACACTAATCCAATTGTATTTAACCAGTCGTCCACCGACGGTAGTTATGCTATATTTTTGGACGAACGGTTAAATAAAATGCGATTGGTATTTACTTCAAGCTCACAAATTTGATTTTTAGAATTTTACTCTGAGAGTTTATGACCTTAAATGCTTACAGGCATTCGACCACAAATGTTTGATAATCATAGAACATGTAAATTACCAATCACAAATAGCCAACGTTGATCATCTCGATGTATTTTCAGATCGGCCAACAAGTTCTCCTTGTTAAAAAAACCAAATACGGTTCCATTAAATGCATTGGCTTGGTCACGCTTTGCGTATTCAATTCGATTGCCCTATAGAGCATTATTCTCTCACCCAGCGTCAAATTGGCCAAAGTAATAAAATGGGCAGTTTTTGACATGACAGAAGCAGTTTACGTGAACTACATCCAAATTAGTTATTATGAGGCCTACTCGTCTTTCAGGATTGGGCCAACGTCTACATCGTAGATCTTGGTTGGAAATCCTGCGTGGTAACACATCGAGTCTAGCTGACTGGCGATCTTGTTGCATATTTCTAGTAAGATAATCTTCGTAACTATCTATTCTTATTTGGGCAGAGTTGGTCGTGATGTTTTGTTGAATTTATGACAGGATAAAGGGAAAAGCGCAAGGAAGCTGTATTGCCGATTTATTTTTGCCTCCAGGCTATATTGGCTAAACCTGTTTTGCGGAGAGGTTTACTTTGCTTCACTTATCTCGGTAAATATACTCGCTGTATCTAGATCCTCCCACTGATAAATCTCTCTCCTTTAATAATTTGTGTGCCATTATTATTACTTTTTTTAATTTTTCTTTCTTTTGTTATTTTACTTATCAAACAGCAGTGACTCATTCGACAATTTTGTACTTCTGTGCATGGTTTTGATATTACTTTTATCATAACCATTACCATTATTTTCATCGGTATTAATAGTAGTAGCAGTAGTAGTAGTAGTTGTTGTTTTCATTGTTTTTATTGAATTATTATTAGTAGAGTTAACATTATTATTATTAATATTAATTAAGTGCTTAAGCCTTTATCTAATTGAATTTTCGTGGTTTGACGACCGACGTGCCTTAGCCTGTTATACAAACAAGGTTTTGAAGGTCTAAACACGTAGAACCGAGTAGCAGTGGAGATATTTTTTTACCATTAAATGGTTTAATATATTACCTTATTGAAGCGAAGAATATGACGTGGAATTTAGTGCGACCTCTATTCTGTGCACACTGGTTGTTGGATTTTTCTTCTAATCATCTATTTCCCTGTACTACATTACACAATGGCGTTGTTTGTTTTTAGTTTGAATACTCTATTTGATAAGCGCGTATCTTAGAACACAAGGAAAATAGTTATATCTGCCCACTAAGCAAATCTTAGGCACACTTTCATCATTTGTTGTCTGTAT
>JAQBSW010000778.1:0-115000 GCA_029291075.1 Eudiplozoon nipponicum | reverse complement strand
AATGAATCTTGAGCAGGATTATTTGAAGTGTCAAATTAATTATAATGACAATATTAATAATTTTTTACAATTTTATATAAGGTGAGAGCAATAATGAGGTGGATCTAGTTCAGATAGATATTTTGTCTAGGTAATATGCTCAAATGAAAGAACCTAAATCTTTGCACAGCGGCATTATTGCCAAGTCAGAAGTCAAGGCGTATAGTTAGCTGCTTGTCGCTAATTTAAACTTTGTTGTCTCTTTTTGTGATATGTGATAACATCTTTCATGTCACTTTTGTTTATAATGAATTTACCTGACTATTTGTGGTATAAGTGATTGTTGCTTCGGGCTCTCCTGTTGATTTGAACTATTAAATATTTACTTATGCCTGAGTTTATTTTACTCATTGTTGTCATAGTTTATCACTTGTAAATGATTGTTTTGTACATTTAAAAAATAGTTCGTTATCTGTGTTTCTCATGAAGTCACATGAAGTAATGCTTCTATATACAAACGATAAACCAAAAATAATTGATAAATGTAATTAAACGAACATTGGTTGCGCGGGTGGTGATAACAATTATTATAATCAAGGTTGCGGTCTTGATATAAACACCTGACCCATTAATTACTTACATATGTCAGTATAAACTTAGAATTGTATAGTGTAGAAAGGCAATTCATCCAGTAGACCAGTTTCGTCCTTATTGGGAACTCATCAAGTACTGGCCAGAATTTGCCCAGGTTCGTATCCTGTCCGCGGCAAATTCTGGCCAGTACTTGATGAGTTCCCAGTAAGGACGAAACCGGTCTACTGGATGAATTGCCTTTTCTACACTATACAGTTCTTAGTTTATACTGACATATGTAAGTAATTAATGGGTCAGGTGTTTATATTATTATAATAATTGATAAATAATGTTTTACTTTCTCTAAGTTATCTCACAGCTTACATCAAATGTATGTATGTATATATATATATATATATATATATATATATGTTATTATATATGTGTGTATTTCGAGGCGTTACTCAAAGATGGGATGTTAAAGCAATCCTAAAATGAATAAAACCGATATGCAGAATCTAATGAGAATTTTAAAAGATGCTCTTTGTTTAGTCACTGAAATATTAAAGGATTTTTCTAGTTAAAGAACATATGTTAAAATGTCACAACATGTATCAGACTCCCGGACAGCCCAAAGTATTCCGATAAATTTGTAATGACGCATTTCCATTTTTCTCTTGACTGTCAAATGTTAAACCAGTTTGCGTGTGTGCATACTGTAAACGGTTAGTGCAGATCGCACGTTCTGGACTACAGTTCGCAAAGGACTTGCACTCTTGAATAAAACACGTAAGAAATTTCTTGACCTATTCAAATAAGTGGAGATATTTTCGATAAAATTGATTGATTAAACTAATGTGACAACCTATCTTGTTTAACCATGTATGCATGAACAGTCTTCAATGCAGTACTAGAAATAGAGTTCAGTTCATTTTTATAAATTTAAAAATCGAAGTGCATACAAAAGTGTCAGCTTGCCAATATACATTTATACTGTCAATTTAAAATAAACATAGCCTACAATAGCAAATAAAATTCATCATGTTGACCGGTTATGTTCTAATTAGGCTGTCATCATGTTTTTGATAGAATTGCCGCGCCCAGGGCTCAAACTGGGACATGCAATTTTTATATATATTTCATCTCACGTCGCCTGGTCAAAAATTTCTTCATTTGAAGCTTGAAAAGCATCGCTTTCGATCTAGCGCTTCAAATGGTCACCTCGATCTGTCTTTGTAGAGCAGACACTATGCCATCTTGGGAAGGATGTTGAATTTGAAAGAATTTCTTTTTTTGTAGCTTGTCAGCATAAAATACATATGGCCTAAGATAGAAAATGCAATGCTTCAGTTGTAATTTTAGATTGAAAGTAATGCCAAATACACTTCACCTAAAAGGAAGACTTGCAAAACTACTTAAAATTCTTACAAATAAGCACATCTAGAATCAGGAACTCATGTATACATATTTGAATTCAATGTACTATATAGCGCTAAAGTAGAAAAAAAATTTCAGGTCACGGATCCAGAGAATTGAGACAGAAAATTCTAAGATATAACAGTCAGAAGCCTAATTGCAAAGATATCCAGTATAAGTGGCACAAAATAATTTCATACATAATCTAAAATGCAAATAACAACACCATCTTTAATTCCTGTGTCCTCAAGTGCAAAACTATCAACCCAGTGTATTTCAGGATAGACCATCTCTCTCAGAAGTAGACAGTTGGGTTCTAATATTAGTATGAGTGCTGATACTAGAATAATACCTGAATTAAAGCGAATGAAAAATATCAAGAATAACTTATAATCAAGTAAACCGGTTTCTTTCTTACTGAGAACGCAGAATACTTTTTCAGAATTTGATGCGACTGGGGCACATACTATTTTGTATCTGTCACGAATATATATTTTTAATGTGATATTTTTATTTATACAATTGCATTTGTAACAAATACGTAAAGTTGAGGTTTGCAGATTTCTTATGATTTTTGTGTTTAACAAGTGCACTTCACTAAGCGATATAAACGATTGATCGAGTGCACGTTGAGAGTTTTTATCTCAATTTCCTGTACATAGCTTTTTCTTGGACAAATTAGTTAATTAAATATTAATTCTAATGTGTCCACATTTTTATTCTCTCATTTTCAGGAGCTTAAGGATGACGAGCAAGCAGCAACTTTGCAAAGATGTTTTGGTATTTGCTGTTTTGCTTGGGTAAGTGTAAATCTCTTTTTCAGTTAAGTATGTTAGCTTTTAACTGTGAACCAGGAAAGCCTTTCTTGTTTGTTCACCTAAAAGACTGTGTGAATTGGAGACGATTAATTTCCGAACTAGTGTTAAAAAATAACACTGACTTTGCCTACATGTTCCAGCCTCTGGTTACACGAGAGTTTTTTGCCGAATTTTTTCACTTCGGGACATGCAGTGTCGCAGAACCTATTTTAATTTTTCATGCAGGATATTGTGTTTGTTGCACTAGTCAATAATTGACAATTCAATACGTTTATAAATATTTTAAATAAAAAGGACTCAATTATTATGCAGCAGATAAACGTTCATACTTGCTCATATTTTAACTTTGAATGGATGATCTAGTTTTTGAGGTCTTCCTTGTCCAAGAAGTATGTTGGATTCTTGAACTACACGTGACCTATTATGTAAGATTAGCGTAATTTTGTGAAATTAAAAAATTCTTCTTATCAATAACTATATAATATGTATATATATATATATATATATATTGTGAGTGAGAGTGACAAGCATTATTATTACGTAAATGATATAGTAAGCATTAATGTCATACGAAGAAAATATTTTATACCTTCCTTACAAATAATAAGATAATGTATCGCATCCTTTTGTTCCCATTCAACGTTTGCTTTTATTTTTTAAGGGAATCAATGGTCGTAACAATGATAATTAACCGTTAAAATAACATTTTCAGCATTCTAACGCACTTAGGAATATTATAATAAATAAATTCTATTTCATCTTTTAATTATCTTTCGTATTTAATCAAGTGTCTTCATTATCGTTTGAGTTTCATCCATGTTACACGCGTTACATTTTAACTATATATATATATATATATATATATATATATATATATATATATATATATGCATTGCGGTTTGATCCTCGCTATTCAGTTTTTCGTCGTACTCTGATGATGATCTTGGAAGGTCGATACGCATCAGTGCGTTGCGGCTGGCGGTAGTTTTGTTATGTTCGACGACTGGTTAAATACAATGGGTTTGGTGTTTGCTTCAAGCTCGCAAACTTGATTTAATGAATTGTTACCACCACCCGCGCAATCATTTATTGTTTAATGTGTTATCTGTTTCAATTTTATTCTTCTGTTAATTGACTGATAAAACTTAATAGATGAATATTTTTCGATAAATTATGCTGTTGTTTTACATGTAATGTTAGTGATATCTAATTTTAATGTGTTAGATTATACCATGTAAACTGATTGTTATCAGTCTTTATACTATTAAAATTATGTTTGGTTCTGTGTTTATGTTTTCTGCAGTTTCGCGGAACTAAGTTTCATGTTCTGTTAATTTCACAAGATAAATTCATTACAAGTGAATTTTTCTTTTCGTATTTGAGCCTTGTATATATAACATTATTGCTTTAAGTTTGATAGTGTAAGCGATGCATGTTATGCAATGCTTACTGTTCGCTTTTACTTAACAGTTTGGATCTATCGATTACAGACAAATTGCAGTTGACACGACTGTTTGACCACAGTCACCCACTTGTACATCTGCTATTATTACTTTGTGGAAGTCTGGTCACGCCGTTAGTTTTATGTACTCTCTGTATGGCTTTTTTCATAGTCACATGCTTCTAACTACTTTGTCTGTAGGCATGCTGTCTGATTACTTTTTGAATCTTGATAGTAATAAAATAAGCGTTATTAAGATATAAAAAAGCGCTACTTGTATGCAAGCTTGTAATTATTATTACCGCAACTACTACTACTACTACTACTACTACTACTACTACCACCACCACCACAGTTACTACTTATACTAATACTACTACATCTAATAATAATACTATTGGTACTACTACTAGTATTGCTAATACTACTGATATTATTATTTAAAATTTAATATTTTAGCTTGCGCTACATCAACCAACGTTCAGCATAAAATTGGTTGCCTTAGTTGCTGAGTCTCGCAGGCCGAATAATCGAAAACAAGTTACTGAGATCGGCTTTAAATCGGAGCCTCCTCGGTTGAAGACAACTTATGTCCATCGCATGAAGGATTAATATAATCGCGTACTCGTCGGATTGTAAATAATGTTGATTTTAACATAAAATCTCCAATCAGATGTCATCTACTGCATGATGGACCAAACTAGGTATCTGCTCATTCGTTTCGTGCTTACTGGCGACTCATCAGTAGGAGCCGGTATTACGCCCTTTAACCACTATATATTTTGGTCAAGAATGTGGGATAATAGGACGGTCCTATTATCCCACATTCTTGACCAAAATATATAGTGGTTAAAGGGCGTAATACCGACTCCTACTGATGAGTCGCCTGTAAGCACGAAACGAATGTGCATGAGATTATACTTTCCGTTCATGCTGTCTTTGGCTTATCCTTCTGGTCACAACTGAACTAATTTGTTACTAGGTTCGCAACACCTAATACATAATTGCATATATATTAGTTCTCCGCCAGAAACAGTATTTAGCTAGGTATCAGCTGTACGAGACATAGATTTAGGAAGGTGGGCACTGTCTGAAAATAGACGTGAACGCGGTATTAGGCTCTCCATTCCTGCTCTTAACATCAGCTTGGTTTTAATTAAATCAGTTCCAGCGCCACAAGGGGATTCTTTCTACAAGGCGCAGCAATGTGACCAATGCATATGGAACCCTTGATGTACTATCGTAATCAGATAGGTTATATTCTTGGGAGCAGAGGTTGGTTGTATTCTGTCCATGATGCGAAAGCGCATTACGGGTGTTGTACTGGATCAATTAGTGCGTCTGACCACAGTCTATTGGTCGCTAGAATGAGATTTAAACTGCATTCTATGCGGCAGCTCGTATTGTGTTCGAATATCTGTGCAGGGACGCTATTGCTTTTACTGAGTCACCTGTAGCAACGGTAGATAGCGTATAAAATATAATATGTGCGCTATGAAGGAAATGCTTAAGCAAATCTCTTATTTACACAGGCACTTATGCTTCTTTTCCGTATGCCTCTGTGATATTGAACTGGGCCTTCATTAGGAATTGACCCAGAAGCATATTATTAATTACATATTCACCTTTACGTCCAGGCAACTTAATGGGTTATTCAAAATTACTTCGCGACTGCTTTTTGGTTTACATTGAACTTTATTTTGTCAATAGATGCTAAAACCTATGTACTGGTCTGCTAAATCTTGACGGTTTGTTAATTCCATTTGTATGGGATTTGGCAAGATTTTTTTAAATGTAGGCTTGGAGCAGTTTCAGACTCTGTTTCCAGACACTTTTCTGAGTATGCTAAGTAAAGATATTGAATCGTTGTTCTCAGGAATTAGGCTGTCGAAAATATATAAATTGCACGTATATTGTCTAAAATTGGTACACAATCATGCGTTTTCATTTTTTCTGTATTAAAGTGCATGCTTATTCTACATGAGGTTTCGTCTTACCGGTATATTTTGTCCCTTTCTTAGTGAAATTTTAAACTGTAAAAAAGTAGTATTGTATTCGTTTTTTTCTGTCATCGTCATTTCTTACATTTATTTCACTTTTCGGTTATTTCTTTAACCGTGAAAATTTCCAGCGTCACAAATGGAAAACCTCTGTTATTAATAATGACATCGATAGTTTACCGTTTTCCGGTGCTAAAGTTAAACAGGTACACGCCTCTTTGAAACAAATCATGACATTCCCGCCCATTATGCTAATGGAGGCCTTCACGTGAAAACAGGGTCTAGTCACAGGTAAAATAAGGAGGAAGGCGACCATTGACGCTATTTCCTTATAGCCAGTGCATAACGGTCACCATTTTACATTTAGTAGATTCCAATTTTTCTTTGTCGCTCTAGAGATCTCGTGTATAGATATCGATATTACCTTAAGTCAGTTGTGTCCTTTTCTATAGATTCGTCAATGTTTAAGATAACATTCATCTAAAGTCTCCATAGTGCCGATTTTCTGCATTAGTGTTTATTTTCTCAACTAACCACTACAAAATTTCTTCCGGCCAAAACTCAGAAAGCTTATTACAATTTTTAGAGAAATGTGTACTATCTCGCATGACGTGCACCTCTTATGCAAAAAAAATAAATAATATATTTTATCTTTCATTACTTACTAGTGATCGGTTGTTGTATCTCTAACGTTTTTTTGAACCATTCGTTAATTCAATTTCTCACCTCACTTAGCTTATTCTATGCTAAACAATTCCGCTATAAAAGGAGCCTTTCAGCGTCATTAGCCTCAATGAAGGACACTGCAACGAGCTCCACTGTCTGGGTGACTAATTAACATTTGCGTATATTTGTCATGCGTGCTGTGTATAGTTGATTATATTGAGGTAAACCTATTTCCGGCCTGACGATCGGTAGACTAGCTGGTCGTACCAACCATGTTTACATGAAAAATTTCTTATTACTATGTGTATGCAGTTTTCTTTGTCTTGGTGAGGCTTCGAGTTCGGTCTTACCGCGAAGTTAACACTATCAAGTTCTCAGCCTTGATTATAGTGAATTTTATCACCGCCCGCGCAACTAATTTTTGTCTAATTATATAAATATTCATTTCAACACCACTTCCCCAACTAGTGTGGTGTCTGTTCAGTAATGACAGATTGAGGATGAATTTTGGGTATGTGCTCTACCTAAAATTAAAAAAGATTAACCGAGTTACACTAGTTAGTATATGATTGAAAATTGTGTGTAGTGTGCGGCAGGGTGCCTAAGTGGTTAGAGCATCAGATTCCGAAGCAGACGTGTCCAGGTTCGAGTCGTGTCCGCGGCAAATTCTGGCCAGTACGTGATGAGTTCCCAATAAGGACGCAACTGGTCTACTGGATGAATTGCCTTTTCTACACTGTATAATTCTTAGTTTATACTAAAAAATTTATGTACTTAATGGATTGTAGTATATCAAGTTCGCAACCTTGATTATAGTAAATGTTAAAACTAGTTATATATATATATATATATGTTATATATATATATTAACATAATCGGTATGAGAGCAGGTATGTGTGACGTAGAAAGTAAATCACAGATTTTGGAGTAAACTTTAGCCGCATTTGATTAATAATCAAATGCTGCTTGTGTTTTCTGAATAATTCTATCGTGTCTATGCCAATTCCATAGTGTTTTCGTATAGTATATTATGTAATACAGTTTTATGCAAATATTTAACATTTCTTTACAGTTATTTTTTATATTCTTCATACTGTTTCTTAGCGCTTGAAAGTTCTGCTAATTCTTGGCACTAGCATTTGTTATTTAAGTATTGCTTTTAGTTTATTTTGGTGTTATTGATTTTGGTGCAATTGTTAACATTTGTGCAACTATAATATGGTCTTCAGCTTTTTGTTGAATTCTGTTTAATAAATAATTTCAAATTAAAATGAACACATTCTTTTTAACATCACATTTATTGTTTGGTTTTGGAGTTATTCGAACTACCTCCGTATGGTAATCCTATCTTATAAGTTTATTTTATTAGCGTTGTGTGTAAGATTCTACAAACAATATGAAATCGTTAATAGTGCATACTTGGTTAGGCCTTATTTTCAGAATGTAGCATCACATTCAGCATTAAGTGTGTTACTCACCTGCTATCAGTAACCACGATAAGTTGTCTGATTATCGTTCTTTTGCTGAATGTAACTCAAAAGCCTAAACAATGTAAATTAATTGTACATACCTACAAGTATTGTTGTATCAAGATGTCAAGGTTGAATTGAAGATAAGTACAATAGTATCTATGTCAATGTGCGCTCTTCTGTTCTCATTATATCTCATAAAGAAAGCACACTCAAACACAATTATATTAGTCTTTAATATATATAAGGTTAACAGTCTTGAAATAAGCACCAATTTGCTTTTAACAAATAACACGAATTGTTAAAAACATTAACAGTTTTGCGTAACGAAAAGTTTTCCCTTATTGGGCTATAATCAGTTCATACAAATTGACTAGCGAGGATCAAACCGCAATGCATATATAAGGAAATGAAAATAAGAAATGGGGCTCTTACATAAGTAGCCTCACAGTACGACGTCATGTTTGGAAGTCGCCTTGTTTCTAAGCGTACGTGGCCTTGGTTATGCGTTAGCTGAAACTAAAGATGGCCTCGTTTCTACGGGTTATGTGTCAATAATGATCCTTATAGGTCGAAATACATAATGGGATCGGCATTTGTTAGCAGTCCGCAAACTTAATTTAAATAGATAACAGCTATCAAAATTCACTCAGTTAGTGATTGCTTAATTAATTAATATTGATTTTGTCCGAGAAAATATTAATGACGCCGTTGGTTACTTGGTCGTCGTATTAAGCATTCTTAATTGGGGGTGAATATTTTGGTTTTATAATTATGAAGAAATATTTCTGGCAATTGAAAAAAAATTTCTCATCTTCCACCACACACAGGAGTGTTTTAAATTCGTGTTAGCATTTCAAAAATTTCCCAGAATTTTCATGTCTCATTTCGTTATATATTCACGCAGCTTAATTGTGATAACATTTACGACCACAATTTAACATGAGTTGTGGCATCATAGCTTTTTCTTTGTGATGTGAGTTAAGTATGCATGTCTGGAATGTGAACAATGTAGTTTTCTCAAGTTTTTTGGTATTCTGACATTTGAGATAATCTTGTTGTTCGTAGCATGATTAATTTAAAACTTTCGAATCTTTATGTTATTTTTACCGCGTTTTATCGATTTTCAGTTTCATATTAACGAAAGATTAATTAGTATATCCGTGTGCATTGGATAGAACATTTAATGTGCGTTTTGCGTTCGGCAGTCCTGATTGTTGTAGACAGAGTTGGCGTTTTCTAAGTTTGTCTCCCTAGACACGTAGCGGCAAACTTTGTGTGCCTATAGCTAATTTAATTCAATCATGAGTTGTGCCTTCAAATTTTCATTTAATAAATGCGCAATAGGAATATTAAGTTTTACTTCGATTACTCTTCTTGGAAGAATATTATGCACCTGTTGAATCGGCCGTTGGCCGTGATTAACTGACGTGCTACCTTGTGCTAGTTTTACAGAAGGTCAGGAAGGGACATCTGTTGAAGAATGTAACCGTTGGTGTCAATTTTTTTTAGCATTTTGTTGGTTTATCCATCTATTCGGCCATAATTTTGTCTTCATTTGGATACTCGTCAATATTTCGTCGGATTGTGAGTGTTCAGGCTTAGACTGGCCAACTTTTAAACGGCACTATTGCTCAGTAGGTAAGTAGCGAGGCACTGGTTATTATCGCATTGGACAGAAATGACGAATTTGTAGTTTAGTAAATGGATTGTGCGTGGACTATGGCATTCTGCTATACTCGTTGGAGTATATTAGATAATTGATTATATGGTATGCAGTATGTTAACTTTCAATGATTAAGTTAACTTCGGGCTACGCTCCAACATTGCATAGGCTCTGTCGTGTCACATAGTTCGTAAATTTAATCTTATCATGTTTTACTCAATATTACGCATTTTATGAATCAAATTGTGTAATGCGTTTCAGTTACAGAAGGAAGAGATATTTGTTTTCCTTCGACCCCTTTGTTGAGCCATCGGATTATGATTAAATATGGCTGGAAAGGTGTGTCTTATAATCGACAAAATTAAACCAACTGATAAACGCTGCTTGTTTACAAGATTCATTCTGTGGCACATCCTGTTTTAACAGTTAGATACTGTTTATGACAGAGAACTAATGTATATGCAATTATGTACTAGGTGTTGCGCAACTATTAACAAATTAGTTCAAATTTGACTTGAAGAATAAATCAAATATTTAGTGAGTAAAGGGCGTAATACCGGCTCCTACTGATGAGTCGCCAGTAAGCAAGAAACGAATGTGCACGAGATTATACTTTCCGTTCATGCTGTATTTGGTTATCCTTCTGGTAGTATTTGAACTATTTGTTACTAGGTGCGCCAGAAATAATACATAATTGCATATGTATTAGTTCTCCGCCAGAAACAGTATCTAATTGTTAAGATGTTTAATTGAATGATGTCATGATTATCGAGAAATGTGATAACTGATATCGATCAAGGCCAGAGTGTATGGATTTGCTGAAGTAAATGGTGAACTTTATCAAACATTGAAATTAATCGTGTTGGTACCATATACCGACTCAGAAACAACATTGTTGGTACCATGTGACATTTCGGTACCATAAAGTTGATATCGGGTACTGGCACAATAGCCATAGTGTTGCTACCGTTTACAGACTTGGTATATTTATATTATAAATAGCCATTGTAGTATCCTTTACAGACTTCGTATATATATATATATATATATATATATATATATATATATATATATATATATATTATAGTGTGAGTTAACGTTGAAGTCGCATTGTCGAAGACGTTTTATAAAATGAGCTTACCATGCGGGTTTACACATTCGTATTGGAGATTGTACCGTTCTTTTCCCCCACATTCCTCACCCAAATATAAAAGTGGGTAAAGAGCGTAATACCGGCTCCTACTAACGAGTCGCCAGTAAGCACAAAACGAATGTGCACGAGACTATACTGTTCGTTCATGCTGCGTTTGGTTTATCTTTCTGGTAATATTTGAACGTCCTGTTGTAATTACTTTAGTTTTCTTTCCCCTTGCCGTAAACATGCAATGATCACACAAACAGTTTGGAAAAACGTGGAATTTTAACAGAATTGTCATTATTAATTCATATTGAAATCGATCAGTTTGAAATAGAGATTCTAGCCGTCAAAGTCGAAACTGAACGATTTTATATAAATTTTTTGCGCAAAGTTATGATGTTTTTACAGAATATATCGTGACTATTTATATGTGACACGCTTCCTTGTTCTTGACGCAAATATCACTATGTATGCTGACATTCTTTGTAAATTATTCCTTTTCCAACATTTCTCGATTGCGAGTAAGACATACATCCGAAATTTAACAATATTTTGAACATGAAATTCAAATTTTATCAGTTTGATCAACTAATTTTGAAATTGATAAATTTGAAATGGAAATTTGGCCATGACGTTCCAAAGATTTATACTTTAGAAGTAACAGTGTGAAAATATTAATTATTCTGAAACACTTGTTCTCACGTCTATTGCTAAGCATGGCATACTTAATTATCTGAGTGTTGTGTTCATTTGGTGTGCACAGTTGTTTTGTCAGTAATGCTGACTATTCTTCAAGGTAAATCATCAGCAAATTTTCAAACTTGTCAATATTTGTACAGATTTTCCTTTATTTGTCAATTACTTTTAACACGTGAAATTCGACAAAATCTTGACCATGACATTCGGATAAAAACGATGAAGGAAAAAATATGTATCTATTGAATAAAATGAAACCACATGCTCTAAAGCTGATTTTAAAGAACGCATATTAGTTTGACCTGGTGTTTTTTCATTTTGTAGCGCAAAAGTGTTGCGTTTGCAATGTTGGTGATGTTTCCGGGACACATGTACGCGTCTTCTCGACTGTTTATTTTTTCTTCGGCCTCTGTTACGAATAGTACTGTAGTGAATATCTGCTCAACCAAATTTACGAGATACCAATATAATCACTGCTCTGTTTTCAGTTTGGTTAGATATACGTAACACGAGTAAGTCGAGCATACGAAATACATCTTTAATCTGAAAGTGGATTTTGAAAGATACAAAAATCGATGCGATAATTTAAATGTATTGACATTAATTTGGGAAATGTTTTTACGATCAGCTTTCGACATCAAATTCGAAATTCCACGACTTCTCTTTTCATCCTTATGCACAGATGTTTTGCATTTGCGTTGATTTTGATTTTTCTCGGCGAAGTCTGTTCTATCTCTTCTAGTATTAATATTTTTCTCGGTTTCCAACCGAGCGCACATTTAATTTCATTTGAATCTTGAAACACAACCTATTATTCAGTTGCCCGTTTAAACTTTGTTGTTTTGTTTTCCACTTGTTTTAAGCCTACCGGAAAGCGTATGTGCTCGAGCTACTGGAAGCGTTATGTTGACATCTTCAAGGATTGTTGGGTCCATTTCCTCAGTGTGTGGTCATTGTTCCTATGCACTCTTTCTATTTTTCCTGCTATTCAATCGCGTGTGCAACCAGTCGACGCAAAGTTTTTTATCTCAGGTAAGAGAAAACGATACATTTGTTTGCAAGTATTGTGATTAACTTCCATTTAACAACGTGTGTTCCTTTTAATCTTGTATTGCGTGTTGCTATTATTATTAGTATTAATATTCTTCTTCGTCTTCTGCGTATTATTATTATTATTATTATTATTATCATCATCATCATCACCAACAGCACTAGAACAGCGTTTAATATATGATTCTTCACTAGCGCATCATCTTGAGATAAAAGGAAGAAATAATAATAAAGACAGTTAATCATTTCAAGCTAAACATAGGTGAATCTAGCGTAGATGGAGGTGTGTACTTAGACAAAACGAATAAACGAGACTACATAGATCTCTATACAACAAAATCTTGGCCAGATCAACTTTTAGGCGAAGTAACGTCTCCAGTACGGCCTATTACCAGAAAACACGAAATGCTCGTTTCTCTTGAATGTGCAACGGCTCCAGCACTACCTGGTATAAGTACGTTAGTTATGAACAGAGATGCACAGCTTTTTCAGCACAGGAGTAATGACAAACACACACCATTAAGAAGCTGTATTTAATCAGTCACCGAAATATAGAGAACCACTATCGGTTCAGCGTACCTTCGCTTCTCAACCTTCCTTGGTTTATATTCAGAGTGCAACGTGAAATTGGATAACAGAATCGAACCTCGATATGCATTTAATTTTAAAAGTTAGAGATGTTGTTCTCATCCCCCGGTTGTCTAAAATGCATGTGATCTGCCTTGGAACTGTCTAAGAGTAGAAGAAGAAAATAGTATGTTAACACTTGTTTATTTGAAATATGGATGCTTTAGATATGTGGTCTGTGAGTGAAGGCACACTCTCGAACGATTGACTGGTATAATCTTCATTTAGGATGTAGACTAATAAATGTATGTTAAAACTGGTAGCCAAATGAGTAGATTATAAACGAAATGAATAAAATAGTCATTAAGTTTGTACGCTGATGGATAGATTTATAATTGACAAGTAAATTAATTAAAATCTGTCTGTATTTATAGAGATATAAACTACTTAATTTATTTTCTGGTTGAACTAAATATTAAATGATAATATACGGAAGACTGATTTTACCACCCATAAAAATGCAAATAATTATGAATATGTTGAGAATTATTTCAGAAAAAGAAATATTATTATGCTTGACGACTTAAGAGTTCTATATAATAATAGTTATATAAATTTTAAAAAATAATTAAATTAATATACATTTCAGTCGATGGTTATAAATGGTATAGATAAATGTTTAGACATATACGAATGTAGATTTTATCTCTGTAGCAAGGCGATATTAGCCATACAGCTTCTTTGCAATTACCACTGTATCTCGTCATAAGCACAGCCAAACTAAACTAAGAGAAGATAGTTACGAGGATAATTCTGTTAGAAATATGAGCATTCATGTCACTCATATTCAAGAATATTTCTGAAAATTTTGCTCTACTTAGCAATGAGCTTAAGTCGGAGTAAATAGCGTTCTTTCTGTTTTCTGTGCTGCAATTGTTAGTAGCATATGCAGATGCAACATAAATACAACATTAATTATGTTTTCTAGCATTGGTTTTAGTAGTCTTATTTAAGCGTGCCGTACAAATCCGATTGTTACAGGAACCCTGTAGTGCTCTTAGGATCCTGTATTCTGGCTTCAGATAGTAAACATATATCGATTTCGTAATTATCCAACGTACGTTCAAGAGCTTCCTGTTGTCCAGTTTGTTTCAGTGTTCGCACATTATTTGCACACGCTAAAACCCAAACTAGGTATATTGAATGCCTTGCCTTAATGTCGACTTGGGCATAATGATGTTGTGTAGAGGTGTATTTTGTCTTATTTCTGTGTGCTATCTAGGTAAGTATACTCAATAATTTGATATCCCTCTTATAAATAATAATTTGTATGCTTAATTATTATTATTGTCTTTATTATCACATCATTTTAAGATTTCATTTCTTTTTTGCTATTTTTCTTATTGTTATTTGACAATAAAATATTAGTTACTGATGTCTTTTATATTGTTGTGCATGATGATGAATTTAGATCTTAATCTTACAATTATTATACTTGATAAAATGTCGTTAATCATACTCTTTATAACCGTTTATCTTAGTGAACACCGAGCTAAAAATTCTTTCATTATTACCTGGCATATTCGTCAGCATAGTAAAATAGGAGTGGTTACTTCTACACAAAGAACTTAAAATTTTTGGCAAGGGCATACACCATTAAATAAAAATACAAATTGATTCTGACAGACGTTGACTGAAATTGCGACTATAAAATTTCTGTGTAATTACGAACATTACATTTATCAGCATTCGTCACACTTACTCAAATTAAACAACTAAACAATTATTGGCAGGTGGCGATATCCTTTCTTTAAATTAAGTTTTCAAACTTGAATCACCAGTCCTGTTGTATAAAATTAGTCAAACAGCATAGAAAGACAGTTAAATACTGTTTGTTGCGGAGAAGTAATATATATGCAAATATGTATTAGGTGTTGCGAACCTAGTAACAAATTAGTTCAGTTGTGACCAGAAGGATAAACCAAAGACAGCATGAACGGAAAGCATAGTCTCATGCACATTCGTTTCGTGTTTACTGGAGATTCATCAGTAGGAGCCGGTATTACGCCCTTTAACCACTATATATTTAGGTGAGGAATGTGGAATAATAGGACGATACAATCTCCTAGACAAATGTGTAAACCTGCAGTAGAGTAGCTAACATCCTGTAGTCTCGACAAAGCGACTTCAACGCTAACTCACACTATATAAGATATATACCGAGTCTGTAAAGTATATTAACACTATGACTATTGTGTTAGTAACCGATACCAACATTAAAGTACCGAAAAGGTACATGGTACTAACACTATGGTTTCCAAGTCGGTACATGATACTAACCTGATGGATATCAATGTATGCTATAGTACACCGAAATTGAGAATTACATCTATTTCCTAACACCTGTTACTCCAGTAAATCCATACACTCTGGCCTTGATCGATATCAGTTATCACATTTTGCGGTAAGCATGACATCATTCAATTCAATATATTACAGTTAAATACTGTTTGTTGCGAAGAACTAATATATATATATATATGCAAGTATGTATTAGGTGTTGCGAACCTAGTAACAAATTAGTTCAGTTGTGACCAGAAGGATAAACCTAAGGCAGCATGAACGGAAAGTGCTTACTGGCGACCCCACAGTAGAAGCCGACATTACACTCTTCAGGGTATATATTTGTTCAAGGAATTTGTGGCAGTTGGAGGGTGCGATCTCCTATACAAATGTGTATTTAAGCATTACTGGAGTTAACTTCATATAAAGGATTAGTTAATGCCACTTCAATGCCAACACGCCATATACATATACATATATATAAAACATGTAGCTAGCCAGCAAAGGTTACCAGCTCAATGGTTTTCGAGATACCGAGTCTATACTGGGTACCAACGCAATGATTTTTAAGATTTAAGCTAAATTTAACAGAAATTGAGAATTTCACCCAATTTTAAAAATCTGTTATTTCAGCAAATCCATGCACTATGGTCTCGATCAAAATAAATTACTTCATCTTATGGTAATCAATCCAATATTAAATTAAATATACTATAGCTATATATTCCTTTTTTACAGAGAACTACTACCAGTGTGTTATTTTATTAGGTACTGCGTACCTGGTAACGAATTCATTTGTTGACTTGCCGCGAGTTGCGTTCTCGGGTTTTTACTATGCAATATCAGTTTCGCAAAGATCCTATTGATTCCCATTTCCAAGTACTTATCGATCTGGTATTCGTTTTGGCTGGGCGCGGATTCATACCTTTCTTCTGAAGACTTCAACATCGTTCATACTAACCACAGGAAATGAGGTACGATCTAATCTTCGTTGACTGGTGACGTTTCGGAACCTGATTTACGATTCCACCCTCAGGCCACTGTACACATCACAATACTTACAATAGCAGATTTAAGCAAATGTGGTAACCTCGTTACCAAACAGATTTTTCGACACACGAGGCAATTACATTTGCTTAAATCTGCTATTGTGAGTATTGTGCTGTGTATAGTGGCCTGATGATGGAACCGGAAATCAGTTTCCGAAACGTCGCCAGTCAACGAAGATTAGATCGTACCTCATTTCCTATGGTTAATATGAACGATGTTGAAGCCTTTAGAAGAAAGGGACCAATCCGCACCCATCCAATAGGAAGACAAACTCGAGGCGTATTTGGAAATGGGGATCAATCAGATCTTTGCAAAACTGATCGTGTAAAGCGACAACCCGCGAACGCAGCTTACGGAGAGTCAATATATGAAGCTCGCACTGCGCACCAATCAAAATAAATTCATTTTTGTAAACATATAAGGAATTTGTTTCTGTTTGTTATATATATATATATATATATATATATATATATATATATATATATATATATATATAATATGTATATGGTTGTTAGCCGTTAAATAAAATTAACTTACTAGAACGATCTTGCTCCTATCGGATATTCATCAATAGTAATTACCTGATCTGCGTTTTGACTAACGCAGCTTTCATTGTTCCAGTAGTTTTCTTTTTCCGAAATATTTCGGCTAAACTTATCGATAGCCTTCATCAGTCAGATTTTTCCTCACAAGTTTAACAAATGAAACTAATGAAGCAAGTTTCATTTGTTAAACTTGTAAGGAAAAATGTGACTGATAAAGTCGGAAAAAGAAAACTACTGGAACAATGAAAGCTGCATTAGTCAAAACGCAGATCAGGTAATTTGAATTAATCCAGGTTAGCAAAACCAGTCTTCATTCAAGATTCATCAATAGTAGCCTGAAATGGCGTTATGCAGACTTGAAAGTGATATTAAATGAAATGTTTATATATATATATATATATATATATATATATATATATATATATATATATATATATGTATATCTCATTCGCCTCTGAATATTACTCTGCATATTTCTTATTAGGTAGAAAAAACATTAATAACAAAGTGGATAATTGACATTTATCTCGTAACTACTAGACTTCACTTTACAATCTCTCATTTATACACATGAATTTTCATTTGATAATGCGAGTAGCAACAAATCTGACTCGATTTCACTTCGATTTGTTGTTTGGGCTGGTTATTCAGTGTGTAATTAAATGTGCATGTGTGTGCATGTAGGTGTGTAAATTGAAGTAAAATCGAGTCAAATTTGTTGCCACCCTCATAGTCAAAGTAAAACCCAGGTTGTATATAATTGAAGGACTGTAAAGTGAAGTTTAATAGTCTCGACATAAATGGCCATTATCCACTTTGTTATTGATGTGTTATTTATTCCAAATTAGAAATATACTGTGCAATATTCGAAGGCAATGGACAATATATATATATATATATATATATATATATATATATATATATATGCAAGGCTATGCTTAGAGTAATTTTATTCTTTGCACATAACACTATTTTCAGTTTCCCTGTCTTGTAGCTTTTATATGTATAGAATTATATTTCCAGTTTATTGATGTTATAAATGTTTAATTATGAATACTGCTCATTTGCGTACATTATGAAATTTTACTAGAACAACAGTATTCGCTTGTTTAAATTATTGTTAACATTATAGATCTTGGTTATCGTCGTAAGATGTGATTATCATTTAAGGGCTATTTGATAATAAAAGGATTATATTTTAAATAAATAGTGGGTTGTGTTATCATTTAAACTGACGTTATTAATGTATTAATCGAGTGGATCATTTGTCTGTCCGATTTACTTCGACACACACGCATACATCTTCAATATCTAAAAATTTTCTTATAGGTACGAAACTCAAATAAACGTTATATGATGCAATTTAACACTCATTTTATCTCATCAACTGATTTGTTCAAAAAATACTGCATGTTTAAATTTTTGTGTAGATGAATTAATAACAGGACGGATAATTTTTAATGGATTCATTTTCATTGGTTGAAATAGTTTCGATGTGCTCGGTTTTTGGTGTGTCGCCTTTTACTAATGCACCTTGAAAAGAACCGTTCGAGTCCGTGTATCCGTATTTCCGTGAGAATTTCCTAAATTTTAAAGTGTGTCAAACTTCGTTGGAAGGATTAAATTACTCTTCGATGTCAAGCTGCACAAGCATATACCTTGTCTCGGGATGGGTTCTAACTTTGATCCGATCATGGCATTGCGCAGATCTTTCTTCCCCAAAAGACATGAACTACTTTTGAAGTTGAAATAAATATTTTTATAAGATATGCACCTGAACTTAAATTGTAAATCTGAATACGACGACATGTCACCATGCGTCTTCGCTTTGTCCGAAGTTACCGTCTTTGGTGCTGGAATTATGAATTCGCCATGACCAGGTTGTTTAAGAATAGGACTGAAGAACAGAATGTCATACACAAAGGTATGTTCGTTTACCTAATGCTTCGTTTACCGCGCATTCCTACCTCAGTTTGGCGTTAAAATTGCCTGCAATCTTTAGAACGTCAGAATGCCTATCAAGGCCAAAGACAAAATAAAATGGCTTTTCATAGATTTTTATCAGAACTTTTCAGTGTTGACGCGTAAACGTTTACAGCTTCACAAGTTATGTTGCTTATGCAGAATTCGGCATAAGCTGAACGAGAGTTTATAGCCATCCAATCATGTAAGGCTTCCGCTGCTACATTGGATATCCAAAACGCGAAATAATACCTGGCTGGATCATTTTCACATTTTAATGAGACAGGAATCGCGTTCTACTTTGAATCTGAATCGGATCAGATATTATGGAATAATAAATTTAATTCTGGTCTGCTGGAGACAAGCCTTGTGACTACCGCGCTGCTGCAGTTCTCCAGGTATAAATGGCAGACTAGCTCACTAGATGAGAGCCGTCACGCTTTCATTGAACTTACACGGAACACAAGGATTAGTTGAGCCTTCTGGAAGTCCACCGTGTTTATTTTGCTTGATCCTACTTATCCTTGGACTCGAGAAAATGAGCAGAGATTTATTCTTTTTTCGTCAGAGCAGAGTGATCTGTCGGGCATTAACAGACCTCTGGATGATTTTTCTAAGCTAGATAAATCTTTATTTCTTCTTAGGCGTCTAAGTATAGGTATTAGTTTTATCCTAGAATCGCATAAAGATCCTTCAGACATACTCTTTTAGAGATCATTTCTTTGTTTGCTATTATTTTGGACTTAAATTTTAACACGCAATTTGTTCTTTAAGTAATTAATATATGTTGGCTTTCATACTTATGACTTTTTGGATTCTATATTTTAGTTTCCATATAATTACTTTTACTAATATATATAATGCTTAACTGTGCTCCTCGTTTGTAAGCCAACTTCAATTTAAATTTAATTTAGCTCTGGAGTAAGTATAGATTAGAGATATGAATAGTGGCTATTTCATAATTTGTGCGCGTAAATACACATTGTCACTTTTATAGATAACACAAAATCCTGTTTAATACAGATTCCCACTCATTAAAGTGCATTCAAAATAACGGAAAGTACATATGCAATAATTTTGGATAATTCCGTGTCCACGTTGTAAACTTATTATGCGCTTATATATATATATATATATATATATATATATGAACCACTCACACTTAATCTATAAGTGGACTGTTCAAACCATTCAAAGTTATTGCATTAGATAATATGGTAATAAATTTGGATCAGAGCGACATACAGACTATATATGTTTCATGGTATGTTTTGTCGATATAGCCACGTGAATATTGCCAATAAATTTAAAAAGCAAAAATGATTACATTAATATTTTTGTTTTTTAAAGTGGATTTATGCAACACGAATCTGCGAATATATATATATATATATATATATGTATGTATATATATATGTATGTATATATATATATATATATATATACATATATATTATCCAAAAAAAATTAAGTGTTCAGGCAAGACCAGAACACGCCCTCGACCAGACTCAACAAACATTCATTATTATTATAATCAAGGTTGCGGTCTTGATATAAACACCTGACCCATTAATTACTTACATATGTCAGTATAAACTAAGAATTGTATAGTGTAGAAAAGGCAATTCATCCAGTAGACCGGTTTCGTCCTTATTGGGAACTCATCATGTACTGGCCAGAATTTGCCGCGGACAGGACTCGAACCTGGGCACGTCTGCTTCGGAATCTGCTGCTCTAACCACTGAGCCATCCTGCCGCACACTACACTACACACAATTTTCAGTTATATACTAACTAATGTAACTTGGTTAGTCTATTTTTCCTTTAGTTGGAGCTCATATGGCATCCATTTAGACCCAAAGTTCCAACTAACCATGCCCAATCTGTCATTACTGAACAGACACCACATTACATAGGGAAGTGGTATTGAAATGAACATTTATATAATTAAACGAACATTGGTTGCGCGGGTGGTGATAACAATTATTGTAATCAAGGTTGCGGTCTTGATATAAACACCTGACCCATTAATTAATTACATATGTCAGTATAAACTAAGAATTGTATAGTATAGAAAAGGCAATTCATTTCAATACCACTTCCCCATGTAGTGTGGTGTCTGTTCAGTAATGACAGATTGGGGATGGTTATTTGGAACTTTGGGTCTAAATGGATGCCATATGAGCTCCACCTAAAGGAAAAATTGACTAACCAAGTTACATTAGTTAGTATATAACTGAAAATTGTGTGTAGTGTAGTGTGCGGCAGGATGGCTCAGTGGTTAGAGCACCAGATTCCGAAGCAGACGTGCCCAGGTTCGTAGTCCTGTCCGCGGCAAATTCTGGCCAGTACATGATGAGTTCCCAATAAGGACGAAACCGGTCTACTGGATGAATTGCCTTTTCTACACTATACAATTCTTAGTTTATACTGACATATGTAAGTAATTAATGGGTCAGTTGTTTATATAAAGACCGCAACCTTGATTATAATAATTGTTATCACCACCCGCGCAACCAATGTTCATTTAATTCAATAGGATTGGCAAAATATTGAAGTGGAAAGAACAGCTACACATACCGAGAGAGAAATTCCGAAACAATATGAGCATTCAGCACTGCAATATATATCTACGCTGTTAACAAGTGGAGAAAACAAAATTGCGCAAAAGGGGAAACAGAAAACTACACTAGGGAAATAACATTCGTACATTTGATTTTTCGTTTTCGGTTTTTCGCCAGTCCGATCGAATGTCTGTTGAGTTTGGTCTAGTGGTGCTTGGCTATGACTGGATGTTTGAGGTTTTTGTTATTGCCAGTCTATTGAAATATCTTGTCAGTGTAACTCTTGAATTTTTAGCGAAGCGAAATAAAAGAGAAGAAATTTTTTATAAATAACGACAAAAATAAGCACAAAAATTATTGGTGAGATTTACGAGAGAGATATAAAGAAAAGTAGCACTTTTTTCTTCTTTGACATCGAACTGAATCGAGAATAAAATGGTGACTTTACACGGGCAATACATCTATTACAGTTGTAATGTGCCAATATGTCACTAAAGAAACCCAATTACCAACCTAGTGCACCAGTTAAAATCGCATTCAATTCACGGAGAATCACGAGGTTGGATGCCAAGGAGAAATTGATAATTCTTTCCGAATCCTACATAGTCTGCATTTTTGCATGTAATTGCTTCACATTTAAATTCAACGTAATGAGGAAGCAATGGATTGACGAATCAAAACTTATACCAAAAATTGATTAAAACCCAATGACACGGTCGGTAAATATATATATATATATATATATATATATATATATATATATATATATATATATTTTGAAACAGAGCAGAAAGCCAACAATGACGAATTTCTCAGTTCTACACAAAGCAAAATCCATAAAGCCATTATATTTGTCCGAGTTCCTTTATATAAAACACAAAGTACCTGGCCCAAACATTGAAATGTTCCACCAACATGATATCTTAGTCGACTGGCCACGACTCATTAAACCACCAACTGTTTCCTTGCATCCAGCATTACCGGAACACCCATTGTACCAGTGTCAACAATAACAGGATTGCAGTTAAATACTGTTTGTTGCGAATAGCTAATATATATGCAAGTATGTATTAGGTTTTGCGAACCTAGGAACAAATTAGTTCAGTTGTGACCAGAAGGATAAACCAAAGGCAGCATGAACGGAAAGTATAATCTCATGCACATTCGTATCGCGCTTACTGGCGACTCATCAGTAGGAGCCGGTATTACGCCCTTTAACCACTATATATTTGGTAGAAGAATGTGGAATAATAATAATAATGTTCCTATACGCACAAATAAATACACGCACACACACTCAATTCGAAACAAAAAACCGTACGAAACAAATATTAGCAGAACTGAAAATGAGACTACATATTCACTTAACCAATTGAGAATCCGGAATGTATTTGATTTAAAGATAATTATTTGCAGTGGAGAATTCTGCATACCAGCCGGTCATTATGAGAAATAAAATTAATTAGGCACACACACACACACACAATATATATATATATATATATATATATATATATATATATATATATATATATATCGGACGTACGAAGGAGCAATTGATAAACAGAATCTAGCAACATTTACAGCAGAAATTGATTAACAAAGACTTGGTACCATCATGAAAATCAGCTATTTATGATCATATATTGGAAACGGGCATCCAATCAATTTCAGCAATTTCTCAATTCTACATAAAGCAAAAATCAGAGAAGCATCTGGCCTAAATATTCAAAAGTTTAATCAACATGATATTCTAATCCTTTAATTCAAGTTTGCGAGCTTGAAGTAAACACCAATCACATTGTATTTAACCAGTCGTCGAAAAACATAACAAAACTACCACCAGCCGCAACGCACTGACGCGTTTCGACCTTCGAAGATCATCATCAAAGTACGACGGAAAACTAACTATCGAGGATCAAACCGCATTGAATATATATGGAAATCAAAGTTAGATATACGGCTCTCCCTTCTAGCAGTCTCGCATACATTGAACTTGACTGGAAATGTCGGCTGCACTATTTCTATGCAGTCACGAACATTAACTGTTTGCAACTTTCGCCACATACATATATAGGCAATACAATATAACAATAATCGATTGCGCGGGTGGTGGTAACAATTCTTTAAATCAAGTTTGCGAGCTTGAAGTAAACACCAATCCCATAGTATTTAACTAATCGTCCAACAACATAACAAAACTACCGCCAGCCGAAACGCACTGACGCGTTTCGATCTTCCATGATCATCATCAGAGTACGACGGCAAACTAACTATCGAGAATCAGACCGCATTGAATATATGGAACTCAAAGTTAGATATGTGGCTCTCACCTCTAGCAGTCTCGCATGATATTCTAATCGACTGGTCACGAATAACAAAATTCAACAACAATTTACTAGTATCCAGGTGAGACCGAACACGCCCTCGACTAGACTCAACAAACATTCAATCGGATTGAATGAAGATTGTTTTTGCGAACCTGGATTAATTGAAATTACCTGATCTGCGTTTTGACTAATATTGCTTTCATTGTTCCATTAGTTTTCTTCTGCCAAGATATTTCGGCTACCTTTATGGGTAGCCTTCTTCAGGTGGTCCATCCTCACAAGTTTAATAAATGAAACTAATGAATCAAAGCTCTAATTCTTACTATTTTTTATTTCTATATTGCGGGCTTTATCACTTAAAGGCTCAATGCATTTAAAATCATCTGCGTGCAAAAGAGAAGTTAACATCGATCTTAATTTAGTTTTCTCCTTAATAAGTATAATTTTACGTTTAACTAAATCATGCTTAAGAGACATGCCATAAGCATTTAACTTAACATTTTATTTAAAACGAAAATATTTAAGAATACCATCATTTTTTAAACAAATACTTGAAAAGTAAATATTTGACACTTGCCTTACGAGTTGTTGTTTCACCAGTGTATATTTATTATAACATTTAACGGTGTTGCATCTATATTTTCATGCGAAATGTTTCTTGAGTGAAGATTATTTTAGCGAACCTGAATTAATTCAAATCAACTGATCTGCGTTTTGACTAACGCAGCCTTCATTGTTCCAGTAGTCATCTTTTGCCAAGATATTTTGGCTACCTTTATCGGTAGCCTTCTTCAGTTGGTCCATCCTCACAATTCAAAAAAATGAAACTAACGAATAAAGCCTAATTCTTACTTTTTTATTTCTCTATTGCGGACTTTATCACTGAAATGAAACTAAATCATTAGTTTCATTTGTTAAACTTGTGAGGGTGGACCAACTGAAGGAGGCTACCGATAAAGGTAGCCGAAATATCTTGGTAAAAGAAAACTACTGGAACAATGAAAGCTGCGTTAGTCAAAACGCAGATCAGGTAATTCAATCGGATTGACAACAAACTGAAGAGGAAAAAACAGATGCACATACGGTGACAGAAATTTCCAAACAGTATGAGCGTTCTACACTGCAATTTGCACTTGCGCTGTTACCAAGTGAAGAAAACACATTTGCGCAAAACGGTCGAACGAAAGACGACACTAGGAAAAATAACACTCGTACACTTAACAGCCAATAATACAAAAAGATGGTTAATTCTAAAGCTATCAATACTATATATATATATATATATATATATATATATATATATATATATATATATATATATATATATATAATGTTTTTCCTGTCGGTTATGAATGAAATAATGTTAATGAATGTGTACTATCGATCATCTATTAAAATAATATACATTATTGTAGTATAAATGGATTGCTAAACAACCTTTTGCTTTATTTTAATTTTCTTTATTTTTAACTTCCATGATAAGTAAAATCCTGATAATGGATTCCGGAAATTTTTCTAGAAATAACAATAAAATAAATTGCGGGAGGCAAATTTTAAGCACGTAAAATTCGAATGATAATGGCATTCATGGCTCCACGGGATGTATATAAGGTTTTGAATCTGCCACATCTAGCTCATTAGCGGGTGGTGGTAGCAATTCTTTAAATCAAGTTTGCGAGCTGAAAGTAAGGTTACGGTTAATTTGGTGTAGCACTTATTATGACGCCAGGAATGTACTGGTCTGTTTCCGGTTTGAGTTGTACTGGCCAACTTAGGCTAGTACCAGTGAATTGTAAAATTGGGAAGAAGTTATTGTTTAGTAGATAAACACCTGTGCATGATTGCAGGATTTAATGGTAGCTTGTGAAGCACAAATTTTATTTATACATAGTTTTTTGTTCGATTTTTACTGATCGTTTTGAGAACGACTTATCTATTTATTTTAATTTGTAGCCTATTGGTTCACCGACGTGACATGTTTCCTCTTTTTCAACCTTTTTGCAATGCTTGGTTGCATAACCTCCAACTTCATTCAGTTCGTAAGTTCACGTTGTTAATATCTTTACTAGTATCCTTTTATCCAAGTTAATTATTAATGTAAATGTTATTTTAGTTTTTATGCAAAGATTGCTCTTTTTTGTATGGTGTGGAAGATGACATGTTATTTTAACCCTCACCAGACACTGGACCTTACCGTTGGTGTGATGAATGTTGTGTCCTTATCAATCGTTGGGCAGAATTGGTGGTGCGAAAGCACTATTAAAATGTATTGTACCAGACAGGCCAATGGAAAATGGTAAGACTAGCAGAGCATGAACTTGCAAATAGGAATTATCAACCCAATGCTCATTTACAACCAACGCATAACTTTGAATTTTATGGTTGTGCAGCATTGAAGCATAAGAAAATCATGCTAGAGTACTGTCGTTTATTAGTATGCTATGTTTTATAAAATTTTGCATATTATAAATATAACCATTAGTCACGGCCGCGTCCGGCCTGGTGACCAGCTGGCTCTAGCCATTAGTACCAGCAGTGTTAACCACGTTGATAATGAAAGACAAGTATCCTTTGCTTGGCGCCAAATAATAGTGCTCCAGTCGATTTGGCTAACTACTGTCATTATTTGCCTTGTCAACATAGACGAGATCCAGCGAAATCAAAAAGAATGTTGTCTGATTGAGCTACCTCTTTACTATTGTGGCATTATTCTTGCTATCATACTCGAAGTGCACTCCCGAATGTCTTTGTGTTTAGCTGCAAAACGTCAGCATCAGTTGCAAGTATACAACATTGAACTGTGGGCTCTGCGTCACATAGTAAACTCAACGTCTTCATTAAGAAAGTATGTCTTATTTTTGTCAATTAATTGCTAAAGCTTTACGTAAGAAACGTTTGAGACATGTGATGTGCATGCAAACTGCGTGGACGTTCGCAATCACATGATAGGATATTGGTACTTCTACTATTACTACTATCATTTTTATGTCAGCGACTACTATTAATACTAATACTGTTGCTAGTACTTTTTTATTACTACTGCTACTACTAGTAGTATTAATACTACTACTAGCACACCTACTAATGCCTATTCTATTAATACGAATACTACTGGTACTAGTACTACTACTACTGCTAGTACTGTTAGTACAAGTACTACTAGTATTGCTACTGATAATTCTTCTGGTAGTACTAGTACTAATAGTACTAAAACTATTACTACGATGACAAAGGCGACGACGTAGCATTATATCATCATAATATACAGATGCCTCATCACCGCATAACCACGATATTCATTGTTATTTGTTTGCTGTAACTGCACATTTTATTGCTAAATATTTGTCAAATAGTGAGAGTGTGTCAGTCTGATCTGTCATTATTGGCTCGCCTGGTATGAGAAACTCATAGCGCTTTAACGCCACCAGCGTAGCGAAACAATTTATAGTTACACGCAAACCATCGCACTAACGGGAAGGTCAGGTCTCCATTGATGGACCAACGATACGGTTCAGTCTGCAGGATAATTTTCTTAATTTTATTTATTCACGATTTAATAGCACCATTCCTTATAGATTTTATTGATAAGTTACTTGTACTGAAATGTGAAGTGCATGCGTTTAAGAGTGCTTTTTTTTGCCAGCATAAATTGCAACTACTTCGTGATTTTAAACTACCTTTGTGATAGTGGCAATAATGTCTAACTTTCTATGATAACTTTGTCCCTGCTCCTTATTACTCCTGGTCGTGCTCACAGTATTAGTTATTGTTTTATTGCGTTGAACGGTTATTGTACATTTAACATATCCTATAACTAGTTTCATCTAATTTATGGCAAATTTGCTCACGAAATTTTATCCATAATTTAGGTTTAGTATTATTATAATATTCACAGCGAAATTAATTGTTGTGTCGTTCATTTTTACCAACATTGATCACGGTATCAATAACTACATGAAAAAACATCTAGTTCTCTTTACAAATTAACTTCAAAGTAGCTTTCGACGAACATGACATTATACGACATTATACCTATCGTTCATGCTGACTTTGGCTTATAATTCCGGTCCCATTTGATCTAATTTGTTAGAATTATTTATGCAGTCACGAACATTAACTGTTTGCAGCTTTCGACACTTATCAATACATATATATATATATATATATATATATATATATATATATGTATATATATATATATATATGTATGTATATATAATTCATTGTACCCTTCCTGTGTGCAAAAACAAAAAAATTTTATCAGATAAAACAATAATTGATTGCGCGGGTGGTGGTAACAATTTTTTAAATCAAGTTTGCGAGCTTGAAGTAAACACCAATCCCATTCATTTTAACCAGTCGTCGAACAACATAACAAAACTGGCGGTAGTTTTGTTATGTTGTTCGACGACTGGTTAAAAACAATGGGATTGGTGTTTACTTCAAGCTCGAAAACTTGATTTAAAGAATTTTATCAGATATAAGAAAATTTTCTTTCTCATGGTCTTCTCAAATATCTACTCATGAACATATCTTTATATATAAATTGGAAAGCAAAATAAGATAGAAATATGTGAACAAAGAGAGTGTGAAAAATAGAAACCAATCAAATTGCGTGCGTCACATCCAGTTCAAGCTCAATGCTTGTACGTGGCGCACGCAATTTGATTGGTTTCTATTTTTCACACTCTCTTTGTTCACATATTTCTATCTTGTTTTGCTTTCTAATTTATATATAAAGATATGTTCATGAGTAGATATTTAAGAAGACCATGAGAAAGAAAATTTTCTTATATCTGATAAAATTTCTTTTTGTTTTTGCATACAGGAAGGGTACAATGAATTTTAATAAAGCTCGCATTTCAAAAGAATATATATATATATATATATATATATATATATATATATATATATATATATATATATATAGGCAATACAATTAATCAATAACTGATTGCGTGGATGGTGGTAGCGATTCTTAAATCAAGTTTGTGAGCTTGAAGTAAACACTGATCCCATTGTATTTAACTAGTCGTCGAACATCATAACAAAACTACCTCCAGTCACACTGTACTGACGCGTTTCTGACCCTCCATGATCATCAGAGTACGGCGACAAACTGACTAGTGAGGACCAATCACACGTATATATATATATATATATATATATATATATATATATATATATATATATATATATATATGTAAAGCAAAATTAGATATACGGCTATCACCTCTAGTAGTCCAGCATACATTATACTTGTCTCTAAATGTCGACTGCACAAATTCTATGTGATCACGAACAACTCGTGTACGAATTTCTCTTTTTATTGAGCTGAGGATTCAAGATGGTGCACCCAACAGCTCCTACTGTGCGTAATTCTTTTCCTTGTTTTGACTTAAGGGGCACCTGGAAACCCGCATGCGTTTGAGTGTGATATCTGTAATCAATGTGCTCAGATAATGTGGAAAGGTTCTACTCTATGCCAGTTGCGTTTAATCTAAAATGCTCCTGATTTCGCTTCTTTATTAACCGACCAATTCGGCCTAAAAATGACCTTTTTAACTGTGTTTTTTATATATGATCTATAACAAGCTCGTACCTCAATAGACGCAATATTTCTCAATTCAAATTACAAATGGACAAGTATTACAAAAATAAAATTTATACATCGGTTATTACTGTCTACTTTTCAACCAAACAAGCTAAATATAGTTAAACGAACATTGGTTGCGCGGGTGGTGATAACAATTATTATAATCAAGGTTGCGGTCTTGATATAAACACCTGACCCATTAATTACTTACATATGTCAGTATAAACTAAGAATTGTATAGTGTAGAAAAGGCAATAAGCTAAATATAGCCCAGTTGGTACGATTAACTAAGCCTGGTCGCTCAATAAGGCAGATATTTTTGTTGCGGATTCTATATATATATATATATATATATATATATATATATATATATATATATATATATATATGCATGTTTAAAGCTCCATTATGTTTATATTCTTTCGCATGAACAGCGGAGAATTTCGTTTCATATACAGATAATTTTTGTAAACTGTGTTTTCTGTACTATATTGTAACATGTTTTTCCTACTTTTCTTTGCGTTTAGCCGTCACCACGATTTGTGTGTATTCCTGTTTGGTTACGAACCATTTTGTTCATCCCGTTGTTTATGATGTCAAACATAACTCGCGAACTTGATCCAGCTAAACGGATGTTGCCCGTGCTTATTGGCAATGACTATGTTTATGTGGTCATGGTCATCATTTTCGCATTTACCAGTGGCTATTACTCCTCTCTGGTGATGATGTATGTATCAAAGTAAGTTCATATATAATAGCTTCCAGTGCTCTCTGAAAACATTTTCTGTCGTATTGGAAATACTAGCAAAAAAATCGAATCTTTTCTCTGAGTAGGCTTTTACGGTACATAAAGACATAAGTATATTAGTCCAGAAAGTTTAGATAGGAGAAACAATTAAATAAATCATACTTAAACTAATTTGTGACTAGGTGCGCAACACCTAATACAAAATGACATATTTATTAGTTCTCTGCCTCAAACAGTGACTAACTGTCATATATTTAATTGATGAATGATGTCATGATTACCGCGAAATGTGATAAGAGTATATGGCTTTGCTTGAGTTAAAGGTGTTTAGAAGTAGTAATTCTAAATTTTGATGAAATTTAGCATACATTGAAATCCATTGTGTTGGTACCATTATTATAATCAAGGTTGCGGTCTTGATTATAATAATTGTTATCACTACCCGCGCAACCAATGTACGTTTAATTATATGAGTGTTGGTACCATGTACCCTTTCGTAAACTATCGTGTTGGCATCAGGAACGGACACAATAGCCAGTGTTGGTACCCTTTACAGGTTTGTATATATATATATATATATATATATATATATATATATATATATATATTCGACGACTCGTTAAATACAACGGGATCAGTGTTTACTTCAAGCTCGCAAATTTAATTTAAAGAATTGTTACAAGGTATTTCTGAATGTTTTAGTTGATTTCAAAAGCACGCGAGAAATTTCGTTATGCAACACTGCCTGTAAAAAATATCGTATTGCAGTTATTTTTCTAATTTACATCTCATTTTCAACATGTAATAATAATAAGCGGCAATGTTTTCGAGACATTTGGTTTTCAAAGAGAAACATTTATTACCACATGTAAATTCCAATAAAAAAACAATATTCATATTTAATAATGAATTTGCCTAAGAGATTCGGATATGGCTTACTAAAAATCCGTTATCTCACTAATATTAATAATAAACCAGCAATATTTTGATGCTGATTTGTCGCGAAACCATTATATTCATAGCTTTGTGGGCAGCAATTGAAGACTAAGTCACTCAGTCCTAATGAGTTGGGTGTTGAGATTGTGTTAATCTTAAATGGTAAGCGCCCATTGTTTGCGCGGGCGGTGATAAAAATTATTTAAATCAAGTTTGCTATCTTGATGTAAACACCAGTTTCATTATATACATACATTTGTCTGCATAAACTAAGCATTGCATAATGTAGAATTTTGAAATTCAATCAGTCGACCGGTTTCGTCCTTATTAGGATCTCTCCACGTACTGTCAAAAATTTGCCGCGGACAGGGCTTGAACCGGAGCACATTTGCTTCGGAATCTGTCGATTCAACCACTCTACCGCATTATTGGTCTGTTTGGCATGAGAAAGGTCAACAGCGATTTAACACCACACCCGTAGTCTAACGTGTCGTAAAAGCGCAAACCAATTCACAAATGTTAAGATTCTGCTTCTAGTGATTGCAATATTCCTCAAACTATCCGCGATTATTAGCTACTACAATAATTGAACTCGTCACCATATTACCACTACGTGTTAACTGCGCATTAAAATAGAACTCGAAGTTTCACATGTAATGCAATAGTATTGGCAAGGCTCATTTTATCATTGCTAGTAATACTAGCCCGAGTGTGACAGTCATCGGGCGGGCATTCACAATTATTCTTAGGGATATATGGGTCAGATTACTGACTACAATCGGTTTATTAAAGTCATTCTGAGGCAATTTGTCGAAGTATTTATTTATAATGCGTTAATTGCTTGTACAGTCTATGCAAGAGCCCATGACAAATATCTATTGTTTCTTTCGCAGATCAACAACAGCGGAACGTGCTGGTCTTGCTGGAATGATGGCAGGATTCTTCCTCATTTTCGGTGTATTCTGCGGTGTATACGCGTCAAGACTTTGGTGCGCATTGTTGTAAGTGTCCAGTGACGTGAGGTTTATCTCAATTTTCTGACAACGAATTTAAAAAAGCAGATCGAAGAACTGCGTTGCAAGAGAATTAACCAGGTGCCGCCGTCAAGCTCTTTTTAAGTTATGATTTACATTCGGTTGTAGTGTTCAATATTAATTATAATATCTTGTAAAAAGTTGATCCGTTGCATAGTTAAATTGCATTGTGCCAGGCTATGAATGGAAACTATAACTTTTATTTGTTCGCCTTTATTCATTTTAGACAACAGTTTATTTTTTTGCTATATTTAAATGTCCTTTTAATAGTTTTACTTTTTATTGAATTGGAATTTTCCAGATTTTTACTTCCCCTGTCAATGATGTTATTTAAAGCGAAATTTTTATTAAGTTTTATTTAAATTCTGATGTCTATTGCTATTTGATCGTTAGTGGATTATATAACTAAATACTTAAGTGCCTTATATATATATATATATATATATATATATATATATATATATATATATACATTTCACATTAAATGTTACTACTATTAACTATATTATAAATGTTTGCAATCCTTAATTTGCTTTGCGTGTTCGAAATATTTGTTCTTTGCTCGCCGTAATGTACTGATATATATATATGTTTGTGTATATAACACCTAAGAGGACAAAGCTCTCGGTAATAGGATTTCCTTATTCAAATTGATCAAGTGACCTTGACTTCATTTTCAAAACCATCGCTTACAGAATAAACATGTCATTCTATGTACATGGTCGATCTCATTTAGATGTTTTCATATTGATTAAGTATGTTTTCACATAATATAAATTATGGAGATGTTTTTCTTGTTGTAGGTCATTTATAGAATACAGATATGTTTTGGATTCTACTACAAACGATATTCTGTGTCAAATAAATTATAAATGTCTTTATCAATTGTTTTATTTTTTATTTTGACTGCTTCAGACATTCTAAAAGATTTTATGCCTTAGAAATTATTTCTTTTTAAACATTTTGTGACATGGGCTTCAGAGTATCAAACTAAATATTGATCTACATTGCTATTTTCAAAATGTTGTTTTTCTATATATATATATATATATATATATATATAATTCGGTATAAACTAAAAATGGCATAAGATAGCAAATGCTGTTCATCAGCCATGACTGTTTTGTCATATTTGGCTACTCAATAATGGGCCGTGATATTAATCCGCGAGCATTTGGCACAGTTTTAAAACTCACCTCCGCATGCCTCATAAGCCGCGGGTTGTTCTCAATTTTTACTTTTATACAAATTATTTCTGGTCAGTTTAGCTTTTATGCGGATCTTGTATATTGCATTCGACCTTAAGCTTCATCCAACCACTCACAATATGTAACTATAAATCAGACATCAGGTTTCTTGGGGAGGTGAGCTTGCATTGAAGTTTTTTTATTCAATTGTGTATTAGTTTACGGTGTTAGCCAAACGTAGCATAAACTAGTATATACCATCTTCCAGAGAGGTTTCGTCCTTATTGGGCAGTCGTCAACATTATAAATATTAACTGTGGCGAAGATTTGGATGCACAAGCGTTTGGTTAAATGGTAGGAAACTCATGTCGCATGACAAAAAAGTCGAGCATTCCATGCAATATTCATTTTCACTCTTGTTGTGTAGTTTTTGGCTGGACCATCGTGGATATCGCTTTTGGTTAGAAGTTCATGCTCGCCATCCCAAATCTGCTATTATGATGCAGGCAACATGTTAATTTTGGAAGCGATATATAATTAAATTATAATGACAAGATTTGGTTATTTGTAATATGACAGTATTAGCTATACATGTATAAACATTTATGTGTGTGCCAGATTGGCGTAGAATGCGAAGAGGCAGGTTGTGGTTTGTCATTGCTAAGTGATTCAGGGCAGAAAAAAGTTTTGCAGTATACATCCAGTACTTCCAGAAAAGGATTCGCGGGATCGTCCGTGTTATTTATTGCTAATGATGTTGTCGTGATCCTGTTGCAGATTTCTTATAGAGAAATCCTTTAGACAGGTTTCACGAGGTAAATTCAAGTTGCAAAGTGCTACCGTGCTAGTCGCGAGAAACGTTTTCTTGATGGCGCCTACCCTATGTAGCAGAGTTGGTCTGGTTTATGGGTGCTTTGCGGCCTATATGACCTCGCTTCTGTGATGTTTATCTTTTGGCTTCCTCTCTTGGCCATATCCTGATCCTTCCTTGTTTAATTGACAAAATTCGCGATTGTACGCCATAGATCACTCGCAGGTGTACGTCAGCGGTCCTGTGATCGTTCCCTATTATATGCGGTATAGGACAAACCAAATTGTCGTTGTTGAAATCACTTGGATAGGCAAACGTTTTATGGAAATATTTTCTAATAAAATGTTGTTATTGGCTTGTGTGCATGTTTGCGACATATGGATGATAATGAATGTTATTATTGTTTGTTATAGTGCGTTCCTATTTGTGCAAACACATAAGTTATGGCCCGGGCTGTCTACGTTTACGAATACATCATTTCATCACATAGACATACTGCTGATTTGTATTAAACCATTCAATACAATGGCTTGTGTGCACGTTGCGTAACAGGTAACAGAATGACCAAGCCAACTGAATAAATACGGATTTTGTTTATAGGAATCCTAGCAACACGTATCTTATTCAATTATGTATTAGGGGTGGCGAACCTAGTAACAAATTAGTTCAGTTGTGACCAGAAGGATAAACGAAAGACAGCATGAACGGAAAGTAAAATCTCATGCACATTCGTTTCGTGCTTACAGGTGATTTGTCAGTAGGAGCCGGTATTACGCCTCTTAACCGCTATATATTTGGGTGAGGAATGCGAGAAAATAGTAAGGTTAATCTCCTATATGAATGTGTAAACCTGCAGTAGTGAAGCTAACATTATATAAAGTCTTGACAATGTGACTTCAACGCTAACTCACTCTATATAATATATATACCGAGTCTGTAAAGGATACTAACACTATGACTATTGTGTTAGTAACCGATACCAACATTATAGTACCGAACAGGCAAATGGTACTAACACTATAGTTTCCGAGTCGGTACATGGTACCAACATAATGGATATCAATGTATGTTATAATACACCGAAATTGAGAATTACAACTATTTCTGAACGCCTGTTACTCCAGTAAATCCATACACTCTGGCCTTGATCGATATCAGTCATCACATTTCGCGGTAAGCATGACATCCTTAAATTCAATATATAACAGTTAAATACTGTTTGTTGCGGAGAACTAATATATATGCAAGTATGTATTAGATGTTGTGAACCTAGTAACAAATTAGTTCAGTTGTGACCAGAAGGATAAACCAAAGGCAGCATGAACGGAAAGTATAATCTCATGCACATTCGTTTCGTGCTTACTGGCGACTCATCAGTAGGAGCCGGTATTACGCCCTTTAACCACTATATATTTGGTAGAAGAATGTGGAATAATAGGACGGTACAATCTCCTATATGAATGTGTAAGCCTGCAGTAGTTAAGCTAACTTCATATAAAATCTTCGATAATGAGAATTCAAATCAGTAGTCGAAACTTCGAAATGGCTAGCAAACATTTTGTAAATTTTCTTTACTAAAGGGACGCACCTCATATAAGCAAACTGGCATAATTAATCGATATGACTAACGCAGATGATTAACTTTAGAGCTAGGGATAGTTACGTCAGGGCTGGATGAAACAATAATTGTAAACTCGGAGCAAATCCGTATAAACGACCCAACTAGCGTGGGTATCCATAAAAAGCCACATGTCAGTTATTTGATACCGTATTTAGGCTTTGTGATTTGATTCTTCTTTGTTCTTGTGCGGTCGTGCATTCATCATGACCATGGAAGTTCTGAACGCGTCAGTTATTGCTCTGTTCAGTGACATGTCGAACAAAATGTAATTGGTACTTGCTTTGAGCGTGCAAACTCGATTTAAAGAAATTTTATAACCAACCGTGCAGTCAATGATTATTGAAATATTTAGACTATATACGGACGTCAAAGGTGACAAATAGGTTCTCTTACTGAATGAATAGAATGCATGCAGCGAATATAAGTCTATTGAAATAGAGTGTTTGCAGGATAACTACGAATGAAATTGGCTTATCTTACCTTATTTTTCATATAGCGTCCGGTCTGATGATATACCATGACAGGTCTAAACGAATTATTGTGTGCGAATGATGGTAGTTTTGCTATGTTGCGCGACTGCCCAACTAGTGTGATTGTATTTTATCTGATGAACGGAATCTTCTCTCTAAGATTTGCTGTTCACGCCCGCGCAATAATTTTTTTGTTTAATTGTAGAATGCTTCTCAGTTTGAACGCTAGTCCAATAACCAGACGATATGTTCGTCCAGATAACGCCCCTGCCGTCGTATTTGTTTTGCACAAGGTCATGGGTTGGGTTAACAATAATTGATTGCGCGGGTGGTAGTAACAATTCTTTAAATCAAGTTTGCGAGCTTGAAGTAAACACCGACTGGTTAAATACAATGGGATTTGTGTTTACTTCAAGCTCGCAAACTTGATTTAACGAAAGGGTTGGTTTAACCGACTGATGAACACAGCTGTTGTTCTTACGAATTTTGCAGCAACCAATCTTCGTCTGAGAGACAACCCATCTACTTTAAAATTAAACAAACATTATTATTGCGGACGGCGACAAAAATTGTTCAAGTTAAGGTTGTAATCTTCCCTATAAACACCAATCCCATTATGTACACAAATTTGTCCATATAAACTAAGCACCATATAATGTAGACAAAGCCATTCATCCAATAGACTACTTTCGTTCTTATTTGGAAATATTCATGTACTTTCCAGAATTTTCCGCGGTAAATTCTGGACAGTACGTAGAGATCCACTTAAATACAAACATGATCTACTAAATGAATTGCATTTGCTACACTATACAATGCTTAGTTTATACTGAAAGTATTGGTCTTTATATCAAGATTGCAATCTTGATTTCAAAATACGTTATCACACTTCCTCAAATAGTGTGGTGACTGTTCTATAATGACAGATTTTGGGTGTCTTGTTGGAACTTTAGGTCCAACGAGATGCCATATTGGCTTAACCTGAAGGAAAGGCTAAACAAGAAGCATGAGTTTTTATATGACAAAAATTGAATGTAGCGTACGGCAGGGTGGCTCAGTGGTTAGACCAACAGATTACAAAGCACACGTGCCCAAGTTCGAGCCCTGTCCGCGACAAATTCTGGACAGTACTTAAATTGCTCTCAATTAAGGCGCAACCGGTCTACTGGCTTAGCAGCCTTTTCTACACTATATAGTACTTTGATTATACTACCAAATATATGTATTGGTGTTTATATTAAGGTCGCAAGCTTGATTTATATAATCCATCCCCTGATTTTTGCTGTTTTTAAATATTTAGTGACTTTGCGATGTGATTGTTTTACTCCATGTAATCGGATCGCCAAACCAAATGAATACATTTTTTTCAATGGGATAGTGCTGCGAAGGATCCTAATATGAAAAATGATCTGTCTACTTGACTGGTGTATTCAACCAGTTAGTGCTTTTCACCGTTATCGTGTTATATACGCGAGGTATTTAGCTGATTAAGGCAACTGAATTAATGAAACTAGTTTATGAATATCAATTAAGAAAGGACAAATAGATTTTGTCTTTTGTCGTTGCCGATATAAGAAGAGTTAAGTTTGATTTTGTGAGAATTAAATATCTTTCTTTTAATTTTGGGAAACAGTTGGTTCTCAAACGATTATAATTAAATTTTTAACTATTCCTACTTAAAGTATGAATGATTTAAAAATAGTAAATTAGGAAGTATTTTATGTGTATTCTATTTTGGCTTAATCTATCCAAATCGCTCTGGATACGCATTTTACATGTATACAACAAAATTTGAACAACATTGTCGCCATATGGATTATATAGCAATTTAAACAATAACTTTTCTTTGTTAAACTCTGTTATGAATGTTTTGCTATATATTCTGTGAACCACTTTGAACTACTCAGCATAGTTAATATTATGCTTATTTATAGCCGATGTCCTTATAAACCAAGTTTAGTTTTGATTAGCATGGGTAATTTGGCAATCCAACGGAGTTGCCCAAGTACAACTGTGTGCTTAGCTTTACGTAGCAGGTTCCTTTGAAAACTTTCAGTATTAAACAGTTTTTGGTTTCACAGATGTTAAAGGCGATGATTTAAATTTTTCGAACCTCTGATAGTCTACTATCCCATATATTATCTGATCTGTGTGGTGGCAAACACAGGATTGTTACCAGTTCCTCTTTTCAGCGGAATTATTTCGGCCACCGTCGATATTGTTCATTAGTCCAGAGTTCACCAAAAGTATTAAAATTAAGCAAGCGTAAAATTTCCGTTGACCATCTTTTTTTCACTTCTCACTTGATAGCTACTGAAATCATTAGATAGGCGAGCGTCGCGTGTGTGACTCTAACTTTTGCGTATGTAGCAATAGCCACCTTTGAGACTAAGAACGCACAAAGGGTTCTATCTAGGACTGGCAGTAATTCAACAGGAAGTCCTCAAAGAAGCGCCCGTAATAAGATGAAGCAGGCAGCACAATGATGGAAGCAGACTTCGAGCTGAAGTTAACATAAAATAATTAATATTTGCAAATTTGTTTTACTAAATCGGCGCTCTTTATCCGAGCAAAATACGATATATACTTGATTAAAAATAAGGTATGTGTGGTACCTTTACAAATGGCTTCTGGTGTGTTGGAAACTTTGATTCAAGGACTGACTGCAGAATAAGCCTTAATTAAGTCTCGTTTGGATGATACACCAAGGGAATCCGCGTGCACGGCCCAACCAATATAGGTGGACACAACAGCGTACATCCAACTAAGTGAAAGTACTGTGGTTGAATTTTAGTTTATCACCTGCGCACTTTACGGCTCTATGAGACTACCCAGTCAGACTTACGAAATGAAACGGATAAATTAAATTTCACAATTGCTTTAATAGTTTGTTCTTAAGACATATGATCAATTCTGGAATTATGAAGAATATAGAAAAAGTTAATTAAATTATTTTCGCTGTAAGAATCATGTGTTAGTCACAACGCAGATTAGGTAATTATACTATTACCAGTATTGCAACAGTTTCAAAAGAACAGTTTATTTCTTTAAACTATCCCATTTTCCCTAAACCAGTCGCATTACACTGTATAGTTCTTGTAGCTGGCGAAAGGATTTTAATATTGATTGACTAGATAAAATATGTGATTAACTCACCTGCTTCACAGTACCTGTTTTATTTCTAGTTTACTGAACGCATCTAAAGCAATTCGCTTTCATACATCTATGTAGAAGCCTTATGTAGATACTTAAAAATTCATATGACCCAGTTCGCATAAATATATTCATGTAACGTTACGGTCTACTTTAAAAGGTAACGCTCATTTATCAAAAAATTACCAATTAATTGAGATTACATTGATTGCATTTTAATTAACCCTTTGCACTCAGCGACCATAATTTCATATAGTTATTTTTACAAAGCACACATACGACGAGGACCTATCTTGTGAAGCGTCAGTTATCTATTATGAGATCACCCAGCTAAAAGTATGAGTGAAACGGTTAAATGAAATTTAACACTTGATTCGTTCGGTTTTCACTTTACTTCCGATAGGCCTTGAACTGAACGAGAATATCGGGAATGGTATCCGAAATATTTCCACTGAATGAAGGAATGGGCTCAATCCTATGTTAATCACGACACAGATCAAGTAATAAGTTGATAACTTAAGCTTAATGTAGAAGGTAATAAATAGGGCGCGTGAAGAATTAATTAATGAACACTGTCGAGCAACGTCCGTCGTCAAGGCTTACTTTTAAGGGGCTAGTTACTTATGGAATTTACCCGAGTAACAGGTCTGGTAGACGTAAAAGCCTTTGCGTGCACAATAAGACGAAGATTGAAACTTTTATGTTCCTTCACGAACCGTCTGTGCCAAGGCAGCAAATATCCAGTAACACAATATCTATGATTTTGGAATTGTTTAAACTAAAACCTGGAAAGACCAAATCAGAAGAAGTAACTATTGAAAAGCGAAGCAAAACAAGAACGTTTAAAATAACTTGACAACTATCGAAAATCTTACTTGTAATAAATTGACAAAAGCACTCTTATTAATTACAAACACCAAAATAAATTTATTAGAAAATTGCCCTAATTTGGACCAAAGGTGAAGAGTTCACAAGTTAAACTGTTCTATGAACACAGCACGCTTGCCAGAAATGATCAAGATGGACACCAGGAAGCAAAGCAATACAATAATTATGCATTATTAATTAATCATTTCATCAAACCGACTCTCTCTCATGTTTACGATCAACAGCATAAATAGTATGTACATGTTCACTAGATTGCAGAAGTATCCAAATTCTACTTAGAAAACAATTAAGTATACAAAACGATAATTACGTTTTCATGTGACATTGAGGACAGAAACAACTGGACAATATAATTAGACGCCTAAAGTAGATCTTTGCTGGCGCTTCTTTCATTCGTGCGAATTACAATAAATATTGATGTGTAGCACAAAATGGAAAACTACAAGTTTGATTTTGCATGGAACACTTTTCATCGAGGTGATAGTCAATTTATTCTTTTTTGAGTACAAATATATGCCATATAAATTTGGTTTAGTCGTATTGTTTAATATCTATGCAATGACAACAACTGTGCGAAATATTTTTTTAAATCAAGATTGCGAGCTAGAGATAAACACCAATCCCATTTTTACATGTATAAATTTCTTTGTCTGTATAGACAAAGAATTGCTTAAGACTGCAAAGGCGGTCCAGAGTTTTACCGTGGGCAACGCGGGAAACAGTGATGAATCGCTTTGGCTTGCCTAGTTTATACTGACAAAGATTGGACTGAGGCTTGTAGATAGCTCACAACCCTAATCTAAATAATTGTTATCACCAAACACGAAGTCAATGATTATTTAATTGAAGAAATCTTCAATTCAATATCACTTACCAAAGTGGCGCGTTGTCCGTTCGGTATTAACAGATTGCAGGTAAGGCTAACCAAAGTTTTCTTAATAACTGAATATTGCGTGTTGTGTGTGGCAGAGTGGCGTAATGAAGAGAGTCTCAGAATCCGAAGTAAATGTTCTCTTGTTCAAGCAGTTTCCTTGACAAATTTTGAACATTATTCGACCTCCCATTAAATAGGAAATTGGGTTATTTGGTGAATTTCCTTCGCTGCCTTATATGACACTATGTTCATACTGCCAACTATATATAAAAGAAAAACGAATCGTAATCCATGGAAAAACATTTATTAATAAATTTTATTTCTACTAGTATCTACAGCTGGATTCGTTAATATATTCGTTCACCCAGGCCTAACTGTACATTTGTCGTAACCAATCCTCTCTCCGCTATGTCTCTCTTTGTTTTACGCAATTTAGATCGCTAATTTTGCCTAACGTCATGTAGTGTGGCATCGCTATCATTGTAAGTGCATCCGTAATTTGAGTGATAAGCTTTCGTGCGAAGTGTTGTCCTCTTGTTGTGGATTTGACCGCATTTATCTTGTGCGGGACAATAGATAGCACTCTTAGGTCGGTAAAATCTTGAATTTTGATCGTTTTCAGTTGCTCTGCTTATTGGCTTCGATTGATGGGTTCTCATTTGTCCCTTCTTTTTTGAGCCTTTTATCAGCTGATTGACTGAAAATGACGTTGTATCAAGATTTTCCATTGTTCTTTGCCCAAAATTTCGAGACGTCATTTCCAGTCTCATCTTCAGGGTTGACACAATACGCACAGGAGTAAAACACAACTTGTGGCAAATGTGGTATCCTCATTCAAGACAGATATATTTATATATATTTTATTTTAATTGTCTTCCTAATATCCGGTCTTCATACCTAGTCTCTAATACTCAAATGTATACAAAAACTTATCCCTGTCCCCCTCTGCGCACACAAATGAAGTCTCGAAAATTAGGACAAAGAACAATGGAAAATCTTGATCCAACGTCATTTTCAGACAATCAGCTAATTGAAGGCTTAAAGAAGAAGGGAAAAGTGAGAACCCATCAATTGAGGCCAAAAATTACATCATCTGAATATGAAGGAAGTTCAAGAATTTACCGACCTATGAGTACTACCAATTGTCCCGCACAAGCAAAATGCGGTCAAATCCGAAACAAAAAGGACAGCACTGAGACAACAAATACATCTTTTACCTATAAACATGTGTATTTTACTAAAGTGACATTTATTGAATAACTATAAGCACACTTAATGTATTGACATACACGCCTATCACTGATATCTATATTTTAATTGCTGTTCCGGACGCATAGAAAGATCAACAAATTTTGATTTCAATATTGCAGTAATCCTCACCTAATGCCATCCTGCTTGCAATCGGCTAAAGACAGAGAGATTTTTTAAAAACTGTTGAAAGTCTATAAAGTATTATTCTATCGTTTTGACAAGACCGAATACGGAGTTTACACTAACGAAATCGTCTCTCAGCCAAATACACATTAATACTCATATCCTATATAAATTAGTTTCTCCATTAAAATATCTGTGTCGGATATACCTATATAATAAATTTTATATTTATTTACTTATTCAAAATTATATATATACTCACTTCTTATTAGAACATCCATATAATTCCACAGGCTATATATTATGTATATATAGATAAGCATATAAGCAACCATGTGGGTTCTTCCCACATCTTTTATAAATATCTATATATCCTTCATATATATCTATATATATCTATACCTACGTGTATAAACTAAATATATACGAATATATATATATATATATATATATATATATATATATATATATATATATATATATATATTTATAAAGTCCATTCCTTTTTAAGTTAACAGTATTCTTATAATTAGGAAAACACAAATAACAAAGTGGATAAAGGCCATTTATTTCGTGAATACTAATCATCTCTTATACAATCATACATATTTATACATTTTTGGGTTTTCAATTGATTATGCTAGTGGTAACAAATCTGACTCGTTTTTACTGCTGTTTCTTGTTTTTTACCTGATTTTCGGATTGCGTACCGAAATATTTGAATCCACTGTCATCCTGATTTTTCCATATATTTCGACCTCCGGGTACGGAGGTCTTTTTCAATGGCACACAAATCACACATTTAGTTGACAATCAATATGTCAAGTGGAAATATTAATTTAAACTGCCTCATTTATACTTGTTTTTAGATCTCTTAAGCATAACGTTTTTTATAAAAAAATGTTAGGAAAGTGTATGTTAAATTGGTTTGTGTATATGTCTACATGTATACACTCTTCGCAATGAGATTACAGTGATTTAATGACAATTACTGACAACTCACTAGATAAGCGTACAATTTAACAATAATTGATTGCGCGTGTGGTGGTAACAATTATTTAAATCAAGTTTGCGAGCTTGAAGTAAACACCAATCCCATTGTATTTAACCAGTCGTCGAACAACATAACAAAACTACCGCCAGCCGCAACGCACTGACGCGTTTCGACCTTCCATGATCATCATCAGAGTACGACGGCAAACTGACTATCGAGGATCAAACCGCATTGAATATATATGGAAATCAAATTTAGATATACGGCTCTCACCTCTAGCAGTCTTGCATACATTGAACTTGACTGGAAATGTCGGCTGCACAATTTCTATGCAGTCACGAACATTAACTGTTTGCAGCTTTCGCCACATATACATATATAGGCAATACAATTTAACAATAATTGATTGCGCGGGTGGTGGTAACAATTCTTTAAATCAAGTTTGCGAGCTTGAAGTAAACACCAATCCCATTGTATTTAACCAGTCTTCGAACAACATAACAAAACTACCGCCAGCCGCAACGCACTGACGCGTTTCGACCTTCCATGATCATCATCAGAGTACGACGGCAAACTGACTATCGAGGATCAAACCGCATTGAATATATATGGAAATCAAATTTAGATATGCGGCTCTCACCTCTAGCAGTCTTGCATACATTGAACTTGATTGGAAATGTCGGCTGCACAATTTCTATGCAGTCACGAACATTAACTGTTTGCAGCTTTCGCCACATATACATATATAGGCAATACAATTTAACAGTAATTGATTGCGCGGGTGGTGGTAACAATTCTTTAAATCAAGTTTGCGAGCTTGAAGTAAACACCAATCCCATTGTATTTAACCAGTCGTCGAACAACATAACAAAACTACCGCCAGCCGCAACGCACTGACGCGTTTCGACCTTCCATGATCATCATCAGAGGTACGACGGCAAACTGACTATCGAGGATCAAACCGCATTGAATATATATTGAAATCAAATTTAGGTATACAGCTCTCACCCCTATCAGTCTTGCATACATTGAACTTGACTGGAAATTTTGGCTGCACAATTTGTATGCAGTCACGAACATCAATTTTTTGCAGCTTTCACCACATATACATACATAGACAATACATTTCCAGTCAAGTTCAATGTATGCAAGACTGCTAGAGGTGAGAGCCGTATATCTAAATTTGATTTCAATATATATTCAATGCGGTTTGATCCTCGACAGTCAGTTTGCCGTCGTACTCTGATGATGATCATGGAAGGTCGAAACGCGTCAGTGCGTTGCGGCTGGCGGTAGTTTTGTTATGTTGTTCGAAGACTGGTTAAATACAATGGGTTTGGTGTTTACTTCAAGCTCGCAAACTTGATTTAGATAAGCGTACGTCATGACTGTGTGTATGTGTTCTCGTTTATTTGGGATTGAGGAGTAATCAGTTAATGCACGTGTACACTCATCCCAGTGAAATTACAGCGATTTGGCAACATCTGACTATTCACTGGATAGGCGTGTTTGTGTGTATGTGCGTGAGCGTTTACTTAAAACTGAGAGCTAATCTGTTACATGTAATTACAGGCACGTGTAACGGTCATACAAGTAAAACTAAAATGATAACTGTCATTTCCTAACTGCACACGTCAGACCTATTTTACACTTACTTTTATAAATGAAGTAATTACGAGTGGCATTTCGGTGAGGAGGGGGCAAGATACTATGAATAGAGTAAATAATTAGTAGGTAGCAAAATTAAATTAGAAACGGATAAAGTGTTTCAATAGGGTAGAAAGTAAAATTAAACGGTACGTAAAAGAAATTAAAAATTGCCTGATAAAGAAGATACTAGTAATAGTGCAAAGAAAATTTGGCTTTTTTTAAAAAAAAGAACAATAAATAAAATTAAAATAAACCTTGCCATCATGTATAGATAAATGTTTGTTAAAGGCGCTACACTAACAACAGAACGTAAGATAATAGATAAATAAGATAACAAGTAATCAAGGATGAAATATAAGACAGTCAGATAATAAATTATAAGATATTGAATTACTCACCCTCCACCTCTATAAGTTAATATCAATCCAGTGTTCTTATTCTTTTACTTGAGCGAGTTTCTGATTCAGATTCGTGCAATCTTCGTTTCCTACCATTATTTAATACTGTATTCCAAATAGGACCTAGTGATTTTTCTACGGCTGTTTCATTCATGATATCATTTCTCGATTTAATTTCTATGGATTCTCTAATCAATCTAGTCGATCTATTACGGCCACAAATTGATATACGTCTACACCCATCCCAATTAATTGAATGTCCTGTCTCTACTGTATGGCGTGCAAGATCCGATCTATTAACATGGCCATACTTGCATGCGGTTTTATGTTCCCCTCTTCTTACCCTAATTGGACGCATGGTTTCACCTACATACATCAAGTTACAGTCGTTACATGGAATTTCATATACTCCTGATATGTCTAATTGTTCTATTTTCTCCTTTTGGTTGGGCAGTTTTATACCTAGGGTGACGGTCTGTTTTAATATAGTACGTATATTGTATTTGGATGCTATCATTTTGATTTTCCTACTTAGTTTAGAATCAGGTATTACCATTTCCCTCCGAGCATCTTTTGTTTTATTTGATTTCACGTACTTCCAGTCATGATTAAATTTACTTATAATGCTCATTATAGTGGCTTCAATTAACTTTAGAGGATACCCATTAGCACTGAATATTTCTCGCAGTCTACCTAATTCAATCTCCCTATGCTTTTTATCTGTTAATCTTAAGCTTCTTATTATCATCGATTTTAAGATACCGATTTTCATTCTATATGGGTGATTTGAATTGAAATTAAGAAGGATACCTGAGTAAGTATCCTTCCTATAGACATCCCGTTCTAGTTTTGTACCATTTCTAATTAACTTGACATCCAGAAATGGTAATTCACCACATGATTCATTTTCAATAGTAAATTTCAGCTCGCTCACCTGATTTGCCATATTTAAGAAATTTATCAGTTGATCTTCCCCGTGATTCCAAATAACTAATATATCATCCAAATATCTTACATACAGTTTAGGATTAAGGGGCGTTATATCTAAGAGGGTCTTCTCCATGTAATGCATGAAGATATTAGCTATCGGAACTGACAGTGGTTGTCCCATTGGAACATCTCTAATCTGTTTATAAAATCCATTCATAAATTTAAAATAAGTGGAGGACATACATAAGTCCATCATTTCCATGACATGTCTCATCGTCATTTTACTTCCTTCTAATATTACTGGATGATCAACCAGGAAACGCTGAAAATAATCTAGTGCTTTGGGTACTGGTATATTGGTGTACATTGACACCACATCTTAACTCACCAATCTATCGTTTTCATATAGCTCACATTTATCGACAATCTCAACCAAATGGTATGAATTCATCAAAGTATGGTCTAAGAAGTACGAATATTTCTATATTCTATGGCATAGTAACTTAGACATTTTATATGTTGGAGAGTGTTGGACATTAACAATAATTCTCAAAGGGTTGTCTGGTTTATGTATCTTTACTAAACCGTACACTCTAGGAGCGACTGTATCTCTTTGTATGAGAGCGTTACCATGCGCTTGATCTAATTCTCCTTCAGTAATCATGTTATTGATCAATAATTTAACTTCTCCTTGTAGTTTATCAGTAGGATCTTTATTAATTTTAGTGTATACCTCTATATTGTCTAGTTGTTCATACATTTTAGCATTATAGTCAGATTGACTCATTAGAACCGTCGCTCCTCCTTTGTCTGCTTTCAAGCATATCACACTGTTTGCTATTAGTTCTTTTCTGAGACTTTTTACTGCATAATTTGGTTTATATTTTGCATTTTCGCACGTTAGCACAGCTGCGGCTACGTCTATTTCAAACATAACCTTATCTTTGTCTGAGAGGAATTGTGCTGTTTTAACAGCCTCAGTAATTATCTCATTTTTTGGTGATTTCTCAATATGGATAGCTGTATTCAGACCACGGTTAAGCATTTCTAGCTGATTCTCATTAAGATTTATTTTAGAAAGGATTAACCACTCGATTAGTTACAGCAGGGAACGTCTTAGTTATGGTCTGTCTATAGATGCCCAAATTTCCTAATTTTTTATCATGCCTGACCTGAACCTTTTTTATCTCTCTATTACGTGCGCCATCAGTAAAATCCTCTATACATTTAAAGTCATCCACGTGCAAAAAGGAAAGTAACAAAGATCTTATTTTAGTTTTCTCTCTGATTAGTTCGTATTTGCGTTTTTCTAAATCGCTAATCAATGTATTCATTATGTTCAAAGTCAGTTCATGTTTAAGAGATCTACCTTTATCATTTAAATGAAATGGCAATTTAAATTTAAAACATTTAGGAATTACGCAATGTTTTAAACATATTTTAATGAAACGAATATTTTCCACTTGCCTTACTAATTGTTTTTTATGTGATGATAGCGATTTTGCAACTTCACTGTTGTAGCACCGTATTTAGTACCTAAATAAGATTTAAAAGAAACATGTTGCGCGACAGGGAATAGATTATTTACCTGATTTTCGGATTGCGTACCGAAATATTTGAATCCACTGTCATCCTGATTTTTCCATATATTTCGACCTCCGGGTACGGAGGTCTTTTTCAATGGCAAACACATCACACACTTAGTTGACAATCAATATGTCAAGTGGAAATATTAATTTAAACTGCCTCATTTATACTTGTTTTTAGATCTCTTAAGCATAACGATTTTTATAAAAATGTTAGGAAAGTGTATGTTAAATTGGTTTGTGTATGTGTCTACATGTATACACTCTTCGCAATGAGATTACAGTGATTTAATGACAATTACTGACAACTCACTAGATAAGCGTACGTCATGCCTGTGTGTATGTGTTCTCGTTTGTTTTGAATTGAGGAGTAATCAGTTAATGCAAGTGTACACTCATCCCAGTGAAATTACAGCGATTTGGCAACATCTGACTATTCACTGGATAAGCGTGTTTGTGTGTATGTGCGTGAGCGTTTACTTAAAACTGAGAGCTAATCTGTTACATGTAATTACAGGCACGTGTAACGGTCATACAAGTAAAACTAAAATGATAACTGTCATTTCCTAACTGCACACGTCAGACCTATTTTACACTTACTTTTCTAAATGAAGTAATTACGAGTGGCATTTCGGTGAGGAGGGGGCATGACACTATTAATAGAGTAAATAATTAATAGGTAGCAAAATTAAATTAGAAACGGATAAAGTGTTTCAATAGGGTAGAAAGTTAAATTAAACGGTACGTAAAAGAAATTAAAAATTGCCTGATAAAGAAGATACTAGTAATAGTGTAACGAAAATAAAATAAAAATAGACCTTGCCATCATGTATAGATAAATGTATGTTAAAGGCGCTACACTAACAACAGAACGTAAGATAACAGATAAAATAAGATAACAAGTAATCAAGGATGAAATAATAAGATAATCAAAATAAATTAGGCGATATTGAATTAATCAAACTCCACCTCTGTAAGTTAATATCAGTCCAGTGTTCTTATTCTTTTACTTGAGCGAGTTTCTGATTCTGATTCTGATTCGTGCAATCTTCGTTTTCTACCATTATTTAATGCTGTATTCCAAATAGGACCTAGTGATTTTTCTACGGCTGTTTCATAACTCTGATGATCATGGTAGATCGAAACACGTCAGTGCGTTGCGGCTGGCAGTAGTTTTGCGATGTTTTTAGACGATTGCTTAAATACAACTTTCTCAATGTATGCTTTATTATCAAACTTTTCATTTGGCGAAAGAAGCTAAACGTTCATGTTCGTGGTTGCCGACTTACAGTGAAATACAATTTATGTGAACTATAGACGAGGGTCAAAATTTTTTTATAAATGTATATTAGGGTTACGGTTTGTCAGTTTTCTGTCATTCTATGATTTTAATGATTATGATGGAATATCGTCATTCGTCAGTAGGCGTAATTAACTAGATTTTCCATGTTACGTTACTGCTCAGAAAAATTGTTCGTGTTTATTTTGAAGCTCGAAAATGTGATTTAAAGAATTGTCAAATCTGATATTCTAGCGGTGCGGTACTTTTTATTCAATGACCGGTGGTGGGTATTCTGTTTTGTTCAACAGCTTGTATGCAGCTGGGTTGATTTGGTTTCTAGTTCGCATATTGTCAAATTTCGCGCAAAGAACGGTTTAAATGCGTGCTTTCTGTAAATTTAGTGAAATGTGCAAAAAATCATATTTTTATGGGACAATTAAATTTCAGACCACATTTGTAATTTACTATAACATATATATGACGTATTTTAATATTCGCTAGTCAGTTTGTCGCCTTTTCCCTATAATGATCACATATTCAAAGCGCGTCGGTATTTGTTAAAAATTGTAGTTTCGTTTTGCGATTTGTTGGATTCAATGTGATTGGTGCATATATTTTTACCGATTGCAGCAAAGACTGGCGAGGACGCTTTTAGCTCCAAAATAAGCTCTACTAGTTCTTGTACGAAGTTAAAATATTGTTCTGGTTATGATGACACGAATCTCAAATTAAGCGCTAGAGCAACGAAGAATGTCATTTGGGTGTAAGATATACTTTAAGCTCCACGCGTCAAAATTAGATTATTCATGTTGCACAAGCTTCAGGCGTAGTGTAGAGTGTTGCACCACATGGCGTACACCAGCCCCGGGACAATGTTGGACTAAAAAAATCATGTAGCAATTAAACAATGATTGCGCGGATGGTGGCAACAGTTTATTAAATCACGTTTGCGAGCTTGAAGCAAACCTCAATCCTATTGTGCGTGCGACTATCGGTAGTTTTGTTTCGTGTATTAATTAGTTACAAATGATGTGGTTGCAGCCAGGAATCTCGTTCGTTTTGGAACACTTAAGTCGAGTCTGACCATGCACTAATTTGTTGTAGATTTGAACAAACAATTTACGTAAGAAATTTAAAAAAATCAGATATGTGTAAGCAAACTCGAGTAAATTTCTCAGACAAAGATATGAATTTATTTTGAAGTAAAAAATAATAGGTCCTGATGGCTAAAATGCGAAGATATGTTCCGCTTTGTACAATACAGGCGCTACTGTATGTGATATTGTAGGTTCCCATATAAATAATCGTTCGGATTCTGTAAAATCTATGGAGATTCTCAAACATAGGCGCCACATTCCAGCTATCTCTGCTTATAATAATACTCATGGAGTTGAAAGACAACATAAGCGCGGTCTAATAGTCGTTCTTGAATTCTTTCAGACTCGAATGGCCCAACAGGTGAAAGAAGCATTCGCATTTGTTATTCTCAGATTTTTGTTCCAACTTAGCCGCGAAAATTAAAAGCGAAGCTATTAATGATAGTAACAACCGTCTAATAAAAAAATTATATAAGTCGTCTTGATATGTGGATTAAGCACTCAAAATTCAATTTTCTTGTGCATGTGTTTCAGACGAACGTTATATTCGAAAATTCATTAATGATAGAGAAACGGAATGCAATCCCAACTCTAAAACACCGCATTGATACAGGCCACAATTTGCTTCCGAACTTATTTAAGGATGGTGACGATATAATTTATGGAGCGTTGACCAAACGTTTTCGTACTACATTGAATGAGGAAACCGTGCCTCTTGATTTGAGTGAGTGTATCATTATTCATGTTTTCAAAAAAGGCAGTCGTAATTTGTGTGACAACATTCGTAACATGAGCTTTAATCCATTCGTAATTTTGTGATGTACTTCGCTTATCCACAAGCCGGATTCCGGTTGTAAAGGTGATAATTCTTTAAGTTTTCGAGCTTGAAGTAAACTTGATTCACTGGTCTAGCTCATGTTAACAACGAATCAATAAAAAACTATGCTATCTGCACTGTTGTTCGTCAAGTCTGTCCACTTTCACTATTTTAGTTTAATAAATGAAATGACTAAAGCAAATATTGCGCTTGCTTAATTAGTTTATTTTTTAAACCCTATGATGATGGGTGAACTGCAGAAGGTAGCCTGTAGTAGTCAAAACACAGTTCGGTTAATCTTGTAATAGATGTTTTTATGAACACCACACTTCAATACGTTCTGGATGCAGATGTTGAATTTCTCCCGTGCGGTAGATTAGTTGATTTGGACTATGAAGACGATATTGTATTATTATTCGAAGTTCTAAAATCTACTCAAGCTACCTTTAATAGAATAGCATGCGTCGATCAGTCTTACATTATAAAATTCGCCCCATTTAAATGTAAAGAAATGCAGGATGACCACCTACTACAACTCTTTCACTGCAGATTGAAGGTCTGGACATAGTTGATAAATTTACATAATTTGGCAGCACTCAGGTGGCATGTCTAATGAGGTGAGTATGAGTAACTTACACCAACCATCACCATTCATGAAGAAACGAGAATTTTTTACTCTTCCGTATAGGTCGTGTTTACAATGCATCTGTAGGCGCAGTTTCATTATACGATACAGAGACTTGGCCCCTTAAAATTGATGATTTCAGACGTTTACAGGCGTTCGATCATCGTTGTTTATGTAGCATAGCACATGAAAGTTTCCAACAACGAATAATTAAACTCGGAAGTCATATATTTTTGGAGAGGCCAACACTACTCGTTAAAAGAACAAATAAGTCTCCATCAACTACACATAGGCTCTCTCACCCAACGCAGATTGGCGTAAAAACTCTGATTTTTACATGGCGGAGACATTAAAAGCCAACAAAAACCAAATTGGGTAGTATCAGATCCACTTGTCTGCCAAGATCGGTTCCGCGTGCGCTTCATATTTTTAGGTTAGAAATCCTGCGCGATATGACATGGAGTCGAGCTCATTGATGACCTTGTCGCAGTTTTCTTGTACATTCAACTCCGTAGCTATATTTCTTTGGTTGGGCAGACTTAGATACGAGGTTTGGTTGTACTTATGACGTGATGCAGTGAAAACCACAAGAAAGCTGTATGTCGCAAAGGATGGAAATTTTTCATGTTTCTGACTGTGTGGAAGTTGTGCAGTCGATAATTCCAATTAAATAAAGTATATGCAAGGCTACAAGATGTCAGAGGCGGCTTGACACCCGAAAATCGGTCTGTCATCCTTTTCTACTAAAAATAATGTAAAGTAAGTGAGGACAATTTTTCTCTGTTGTGCGACTGGACAGACAATTAATTTGGTTAAATACTGTTTGTTGCGGAGAGCTAATATATATTTAAGTATGTATTAGATGTTACGAACCTAGTAACAAATTAGTTCAGTTGCGAGCAGAAGGATAAACCAAAGGCAGTATGAACGGAAAGTATAATCTCATGCACATTCGTTTCGTGCTTACTGGTGACTCATCAGTAGGAGCCGGTATAACGCCCTTTAACCGCTATATATTTGGGTGAATAATGTAGGATAAAAGGACGGTACAATCTCATAGACGAATGTGTAAACCTGCAATAGTGAAGCTAACATCATATAGTCTACGACAATGCGACTTCAACGCTAACTCACACTATATAATATATATACCGAGTCTGTAAAGGATACTAACACTATGGCTATTGTGTTAGTAACCGATACCAACATTATTGTACCGAAAAAGTACTAACACTATGGTTTCCAAGTCAGTACATGGTACAAACATGATGGATATCAATCTATGCTATAGTTCACCAACATTGAGAATTACAACTTTTTCTGAACACCTGCTACTCCAGTAAATCCATACTAAGCAAATTGAGTCAGTTGTAACTGCATTTCGCTTAAGCATTGTCCATTCAAACAATGTTAATAGTTAAATACTGTTTTATTTACGGACCTAGTAACAAATTAGTTCAGTTGTGACAGAAGTATAAACCAAAGGCAGCATGAACGGAAAATATAATCTCTTGCACATTCGTTTTGACACTGGCGATTCATATATATATATATATATAGTGTTTACACATTCGTCTAGGAGATTGTACCGCCCTCTTATCCAACATTATTGACCAAATAATACTGATGAGTCGCCAGTAAGTACGAAACGAATGTGCATGAGATAATACTTTCCGTTCGTCATCATCATCTCACCTCGTACTGGCCAGAATTTGCCGCGGACCCTGCCGCACACTACACTACACACACTTTTCAGTTCTATACTAACTAATGTAACTTGGTTAGTCTATTTTTGATTTAGGTGGAGCTCATGGCATCCATTTAGACCCAAAGTTCCAACTAACCATCCCAAATATATCATTACTGAACAGACATCACACTACATGGGTTAGTGGTATTGAAATGGACATTTATATAATAAAACGAATATTGGCTGCGCGGGCGCTGATAAAAATTATTATAATCAAGGTCTCGATCTTGATATAAGCACCTGACCCATTAATTACTTACATATGTTAGTATAAACTAAGAATTGCATAGTGTAGAAATGGCAATTCATCCAGTACACCAGTTCCGTCCTTATTTGGAACTCATCACGTACTGTCTAGAATTTGCCGCGGTCACAGCTCGAACCTTGGTACGTATGCTTCGGAACCTGGTGCTCTTACCACTGGGCCACCCTGCGGAACACTACAGAAAACATTCAGTCATATAATTACTAATGTTTTTTGGTTAGCTTTTCCTTTAGATAGAGCCCTAACAGTGGCAAATACTGGACAATTCGTGCTGCGTTCCCAATAAAGACGGCACCGGTCTACTGGATGAATTTACCTGATTTTCAGATTGCGTACCGAAATAATTGAATCCACTGTCATCATGATTTTTGCATATATTTCGGCCTCCAATTACGGAGGCCTTTTTCAATGCCAAACACATCACACACTTAGTTGACAATCAATATGTCAAGTGGAAATATTAATTTAAACTGCCTCATTTATACTTGTTTTTAGATCTCTTAAGCATAACGATTTTTATAAAAATGTTAGGAAAGTGTATGTTAAATTGGTTTGTGCATGTGTCTACATGTATACACTCTTCGCAATGAGATTACAGTGATATAATGACAATTAATGACAACTCACTAGATAAGCGTACATCATGCCTGTGTGTATGTGTTCTCGTTTGTTTTGAATTGAGGAGTAATCAGTTAATGCAAGTGTACACTCATCCCAGTGAAATTACAGCGATTTGGCAACATCTGACTATTCACTGGATAAGCGTGTTTGTGTGTATGTGCGTGAGCGTTTACTTAAAACTGAGAGCTAATCTGTTACATGTAATTACAGGCACGTGTAACGGTCATACAAGTAAAACTAAAATGATAACTGTCATTTCCTAACTGCACACGTCAGACCTATTTTACACTTACTTTTCTAAATGAAGTAATTACGAGTGGCATTTCGGTGAGGAGGGGGCATGACACTATTAATAGAGTAAATAATTAATAGGTAGCAAAATTAAATTAGAAACGGATAAAGTGTTTCAATAGGGTAGAAAGTTAAATTAAACGGTACGTAAAAGAAATTAAAATTGCCTGATAAAGAAGATACTAGTAATAGTGCAAAGAAAATAAAATTAAAATAAACCTTGCCATCATGTATAGATAAATGTATGTTAAAGGTGCTACACTAACAACAGAACGTAAGATAACAGATAAAATAAGATAATAAGTAATCAAGGATTCAATAATAAGATAATTAAAATAAATTAGGCTATATTGAATTAATCAATCTCCACCTCTGTAAGTTAATATCAGTCCAGTGTTCTTAATCTTTTACTTGAGCGAGTTTCTGATTCTAATTCTGATTCGTGCAATCGTCGTTTTCTACCATTATTTAATGCTGTATTCCAAATAGGACCTAGTGATTTTTCTACGGCTGTTTCATTCATTATGTCATTTCTCGATTTAATTTCGATGGATTCTCTAATCAGTCTAGTCGATCTGCTACGGCTACAAATTGATATACGTCTGCACCCATCCCAATTAATTGTGTGTCCTGTCTCTACTGTATGGCGTGCAAGATCTGATCTATTAACATGGGCATACTTGCATGCGGTTTTATGTTCCCCTCTTCTAACCTTAATTGGGCGCATGGTTTCGCCCACATACATCAAGTTACAGTCGTTGGATGAATTGCCTCTCCACACTATATAATACCTTAATTAGAAGTGATTGCTATCACCGCCCGCGCGCCAATGTTCCTTTGAGATTTAAACCTATGTTCATGTTGAATTTGGCATTTTTTTCTTTTCCTATCTGATCTGATTTGTTTTTTGATACACAACACCTAATAATCAATTGTATATATACAGGAAGGCCCTCTTATAAGCACCTCTACTTTGATGGAAGTAAAGCTGGTTTTTCTTAGATATTTTTACTTTTCCACTTAATGGACTGTACTTTTTGTTATTCATACTCATTTAATTAAGATATAAGTAATGTGCATTTTTGCTAATCAATCCATCTTTCTAGAAAAATTCTAATTGGCCAAATACTAGACACATACAAACACACGAACCGTAACAAATTTTTATTCGTCTTTGGATAACAAACAGAATTTAGCGTGTTGATATTTTCATTTCCGAACACCACTATCTAGTAGAACATTCTTCCCAACGCTTATTATTTCTGTATTACAACAAACATATTTAAAATTTCTGACAGTTAGGCATGAATAGATTTCTTTGTTTACTTCATTAACACGTTGTACAATCATTACTCCTACCGGGTGTAGATAATGACGAATATTTCTAACTTAGTTAATTAAAGAACTGTCGAATTGTCGTCTCGTGTTTGCGTATTGATGCAAATTTTTCTACAGTAGAATTGAACAATATTTGCCATAACTATGAAGTCATTTGCTGATGGCATTTGAACATATTTATTCATCAATTATTATTTTTCATTCGAAACAATGGAACAGCCTTAAATTATGTTAAAAGCAGTATTCTTGGTCATAATGCACATTTGTCTACCAGATATTCCTTGTTTTACTTTATTGTGGCTTATATCAGAGTCTCGCCAACAAGGCATAGAGAACTATTATTTATTTAATTAGATAATGTAATGGTAACAACTAAATATGGTAACGGATGCAGATTGTGGATGATGAGCCTGCATTTACTCATGCAATATGTAAATGGATTTGGTTTTAATTCTCATGAGTGTGAGCCATCTTGAAAACCATTGTGTTAGTATAAATATCTGTCCTGTTATTTATGAAGTCATTGTGATCGAATAATTTACAATCCTAGTCTAAGCGATATATCACATTCAGGTCTTGTAGTCGCCCTGCAGAAAGCTATGTAAAGTCAACTCTGTTATTGCTTGAAAACACATTCGCATGCGAGATTATACTACCAAACTGTATCGCGCTACTTAACATAATAATTAGTTTGTATAGAGAGAAGTACAGGATCCTTACGATACGTCAGTAGCTAAACGAGATGCATGTGTTGATTAGATTATAACTTTGATCATGATGAGTTTGGTATGTCAGTTTGGTTCTTTTTAACTAATTTGGTACAGCAACGCATTAACAAATAGTAAATAACAAATATTTATATACATACTGCGCAAGAAAGTATATAAAAGTATTACATAATAAATGAGCATTGCCACATCTACTATGCAATCTGATAAATGATGTCGATTGCAACGAGAATTTACAGATATTCAAGGCTAACTGATGTTCAGACATAGTGTTACCTTTAAATTTTAGTGCACTTGAGCTTATCTCTAAAACTATTGTGCTGATACCAAATACAAGCTTAGCTAATATTCTACATAATGAGTTTGCTTTATAGTCACATTGCCGAAAATTATATGAGGTTAAAGCCATTATTGAATAAATACGTGTCGTATAAGAAACTGTACGGCCCAAATGTTACGCGTCTCGACCATATAGATAATAAATATAGGACTCTAAACACGAAACGTAAGCGGACATCATATTGTACCTTTTGTTCATGGTGATTTGAGTATAGCGTTTCTGCACTAATTGAATTAATTTGGTGCAGGTACGTAAAACCTAATACACAATTTCTTACATATTCGTTCTGCCCAACGAATAATGCAGAATTATTACATATTTAATTGAATAACATCATGATGGACACGAAATGTAATAAATGATGTCGATATAAACCAGCGTTTACTGTAATTCACAATCTTAGTAATATGTATTTTATCTATTACACAATTGTGCTTGTAACCTTTTCAGTCTGTTTCTCGAAGGCCATTGCATTGGCATCCATTGCATTCCTGGTATAGCTATTATATATTGATTTGGTTCAGATTCGGCAATGATAAAGATGATTCAACATGGGATCCGTTCAAAATATACATAACGTTAGATGCCGATTGAAGCCTAATATCTTTCATGTGTTACCTTCCACTGCAATCTGCATCTAACGTTATCTATAAATGTAATTTTTCCTGAGAGAATCATATTTAGACAAGTGCAATAGCAGATTGAATTCACAATTCTCTGCGTAAAAAAACAAATATTTGCTGTTCAAAACAAAGTTAGCCTGCACGCATGTATAAATCTAACTTTTTCGTCCTGTAATAATTGCAACCTATCAACGAAGCGTTTTTCAATTTTACTTAAAGCTAGGCGTGTTAATATGCGTCCGTATTAGAAAGAGATTTCAATAAATCGACGTCCAGAATCGTGCATGCCAAAAATTTTCTCTTTGCACTGGTATTACCATGGGGCTTTTCAAGCCGTGTAAAACTGCTTAGTTACGCTCTCTTTTTTCAACATTATGGACTATTATATTTATTTTTGGAACTCTTTCAATATGGAATGCTTTTCTATATAGGCATGGCTTCATTTTTTGGTCCATGTCCATTAAAACCAATTGACAAGGTTAAGCGAACGCGCTAATATATAATTCAATTTATTTTAACTTCATATCAGGTAAAGGGTTTGTGTATATGAAGAATAATTATCCTGCAAGCATTGCCGTGGAATGCGATTTGTTATATATTTAATTGAATGGCAACATGATTTATACTAAATTGGAGGCTAGTGTGTTTAGTTTTTACGGAGTAACATACGTACATAATTATTTGACTCTAAGTTTTGGTAGCATGTACAGGAATTGTATTATTAATTTCGTGTTGCTACGCTTTACAGACTATATAAAAATTTTATATGGTGAATTGGCTTTTAATTCATAATACCGAAAACTGAATCTAGTTAAAGTCATTTATGTTTGAATACACAATCCTACAGGCCAGTGTACTGTCCGATTGTCCTACATTTCTTGATCAAATTTGTTGTGGTTAATAGGCGTAGTACCGGTTCTTACTGAGAAGTCGCCAATGAGCACGAAACTATTGCATATCTTAGATTATACCTTTCCTTCATACTACCTTTAGATTATACTCTAGGTCCTATTTGATCTATTTTTTAATAGGTACGCAACAACTAACAAACAATAAAGTGAGGAAATAGTTATGTGGTTCACCCATTTTGATTATCATTTTTGAAGACAAGTGCTAGCTACAGTAGCGTTTAGCGGTGATGACCACTTATTGCGAAATGATAGTTTACTTTATAAGATATTTATGCTGTGTTTGTACATGCAGATTTCAACAGTATTAAGCATCGAATTATTAATAAGCCTAAATTTAGCTGCACATTGAAACCTACTTTTGGCTATCATGATAAAAAAAATTTATTCGACAGGAATTTTTATGGCGTAGATAAAAACCATGCTTATTCGTTATGGTAATAAAACAGAACCAATGTCCTTTATTTGAGTTTAAGCTTCAAATAAAATTCTTACATTATCGTAGTTCAGTAGATAAAAAAAAATGACCACTAGCAATTACAACTTATGGTCTAACGATTGGGCGCGTTAACACCAACCTCGCCAATACTCAAAAAAACTTCAACAATCGAGTCGATTGGTCAAATCGACCAAAACATTTACTGTCTTTGAGGGATTAACTGGAAAATCGTATAACCACCGTTTTGAACTGTGAACACTTTCGATTCCTATCTGTTTTCAATTAGTAATAGATTAATAAAAATAACGGCCAAAGTAGGAACAGGAGCGTCTTGAAGTAAACTGCTAAAAAACGACCAAATTTTCCAATAGAATCAATGCGAACAAAGCAAAAGACAAAATAATAAAGAACGAAATAATGTATTTTACAAAAAATACGGAGTGCCAGTTGCTCCTAAACTTGAAAGAGGTAGTTGATTAAATATATATTTTACACCTACGAAATAATGTATAACTAGTCAACAGCAATGAATCACAAAAACTGCATATGCGCATTTAACAGCCATAAGTTAATATTAAAACTTGAACACAAAATTGTAAAGTAACAGAAAGTAACACCAAAAGATATTAAACATAACTAGTAGAAAAAACAGTGACTAAATGTCCAATATTAAAAATTAAAATGTGACCAATATTTGTCAATCACAGGTGCAGATAGATTTAGAAATTCGTAGTTCGGCACTAAAGTGGATATATTTCAAAATTAGCACCCGAAAATATTTGTCCCTAAGATTTTTACAATCTTTAAAACAGTAGCAGGAAAAACTTCGAAATTATTCATCCCAAACCCAGCTTTAGATTAAAAACAGAAAAATAGAGTCTACACGTCAAAAACACAATGAGAAGCTAGATATAAAGTAACCTACAAGTTAAATCAGTCTAATTTCGCTATACACTAATATCACAAATATATCAAACAGTTTGGACAACTAATGAATAAGGTATGAGAGTAGAGTGAATTATTAAAAATATGCGATAATTAATTAAAGTTTGCTTGATTAGGAGAAAAGAGTATTTAAATATTAACTTGTATCTTATTCACAAAAAATATAGATGGTTATATGAAATACGAAACAGAAAAATGCATTGGACTTGAGTAGACTAAATTTAAAATCCTATAATTAAACAATTAAGAACAAGGAAATGCAACATAGCAAATTCAAGACTTTTCAAGAAAATAAGCTTCAACAAACACAGCTTTCTACGTGGTTTCTAAAGGAAAGAAAATTAAATCACACAACACAGTCAATATATATTGTTTGCAAAATCTAATTATTGCATTAGTTACAAATTCAATTAATAAACTGAACTGATTTCGTTATTACAATGTCTCCTAAGAAGTAGCCATTTGCAGGTAATTTTCAACTTTACACGAATTATATATAGTCCGGAACATAAAAACGATATGACAATAAAATGAAAATCAAATTGACAACAGGTCAATAAGAATAATTTTAACTAGCAAGTAGTGGAAGACAAAAAAGACCTGATTTCTAAACTTGTACGCTTAACATCACAGCCGTTATAAATTGAATATTGCTAATAAGGTAGCGTCGACGCTGAACAAAGTGAATAATTTCAGCCACAAGTTTAGCATACAGTCATGTAGCTTATAACAATTATGAAAAATGTAAAGAACTTTCAAAGCGTTGATGCGTACAAATCCGATAGCCGTTTGTGGCAGCCATATTAAAGATGTACTGTAAGACTATTTAGTTGAGTGAACTAGTCACGAGGATTCACATTCGAGAAATTCAACTTTAAAGAAACTGACAGACATTCGAGGTATCTCTAGACGGTCAGTATAAACCAGTATTAGTTCCTCAAATTTAGACTCGCTAATATATAAAAAAGCTTTCGTGGAGAATAGAAAAATTAAAGACCAGTTTGAATAAGCTAGTGTAAGGTAAGCAAATCATAGTTCTGAAAAGCGAAGAATAAGCAAGAAAAAATATATTATAGCAGAAAAACGATATAAACAAAAAGCAGAAAACTCCAAAATCGTCAAGAGCGATGTAGCGTTAAAAGTAATTCGCCTTCTCAGGAAATTAATCAAGTACATCAGAATTATAAATACCCAAGTCAATAAAATAATGCCATTGAACAAACGCAGGTGTTATTCATTGCCATTTAAAAGTTTGTTATTCTTAACGTTAGTAATCTAAAGTTACATAAAACTTGAAATTTTATATTATAAAATATTTTTACCTGCAGATAAGCAAGTTGTGCTGTAGGAAAATTTTCAGTCTTGAGAAATGGAGTAATAAACAATTGAATAACGCTAAAATTGACAAAATAAACGACTGCCAAAACAGATTTATCACAAATAAAAAACCGAAAAAATGTCAAAATAACACGAACAAAATACAATTTTTGAACAAAAATACAAATGCTGATAATCACTCGGTTGCAGAAAAAAGTGAAAATATCTAGAAACAAATTGATTCGTAATTATAAGCAGTCGCATAGAAGTATCAACCAAACAACTTATAGACACCATCTTACTGGATGCTTTATAAGTGGAAATTTATATTATTGATTTGAAAGCAGATATTGTTGGGATAAAAGCAAAAATATATTATCCTTTTTTGTGCAAAAACATTCTAAATTAACAATTAAAGGCTTAAATATATCACAAAACGCAAGGCTATACTGGAATTGCTTGCCTACTCTGGCTCATAAGTACTGAAAGAAATGATTTGAAATTCGTCATATCGCAATAGCCACAGATTAAAAAATCCTCATCTATATATTAAACAGCAGTGTATCGATATTAAACTATGTCCAACCACATGGGCATTATTATTCCTAGAAACATGTCATCAATAAAATAGCACTAGAGCATCCGTTCAAGTTTGGAATTTGGCCATGATATAGAAACTGGCAGAAATAACTGAAGTGATTAACCAAGAAAAGAAATCAAAGAGAGAAAGCTACTGGAATTCAAATCACTATTGACATTATAAGCATCGAGAAAGGGGTAAACATATTATACTGTCAGCAAATATTTGATAACTAGCAGTCACTCCATCTACAAATGTTTTTCTAAAAACTAGTCAACAGACGTATACGCGTACATCAGGAACAGAATTATATGCTTGTTTTGAATGAGTATTTTTCAAACTATATACAAAGGACAAAAACTTTTCTCTACAAAAATGGTCCCCGGGCTTCATAGAGATAGCCAATTTCATGTTAGGGTTGCCATATGAATTTACAACTTGTCGACCGCCACCAGACACTAAATATAACCACCATGTTTGCTTAGGACTCGTTAAGCGATACGAGTGGCGCGAAAGCACTTCCAATTCTTCGTGCGATACAAGCTAAAAATAGATGCAATACCAATTCCCTACTAAGAACAGGCAACCTAGAGTTAATTTAAAGCTCAAGCATAACTATGAATTTAATTTATATGGCAGAGAATTACCAGAAAATCAGATTGATGTGGTGTTGTGTAGTAATATCAATACCACGACCGTTACACTATAGCCGGTCCCATTCTCTAGAACTTTGTCGATACTGCACACGAATACTCCTTTTAAAATGAAATTATGATGTTCCAGCCGATTGTGTCATGCTAATTGTCGCAACGTCCTTTGCACCAGACGAATAGACTCGCCATTGACTAGACGCGAGTAAATACCAAGGATTTGGTGTTACATGACTTAGGTCCAAATAATCCAATCCGACGGAAATTAATCCCTATTTAGGCATAAACCTTGAGAAAATTGAGCCGTGTCATATAAATTCAATCACACGTACAGTTGGAATACATACACACACAAATATAAATATATATATGTATATATATATATATATATATATATATATATATATATATATTCATTGTACCCTTCCTGTGTGCAAAAACAAAAAGAAATTTTATCAGATATAAGAAACGTTTCTTTCGCATAGTCTTCTCAAATATCTACTAATGAACATATCTTTATATATAAATTGGAAAGCAAACAAGATAGAAATATGTTAACATAGAGAAAGTGTGAAAACATAAACCAAGCAAATTGCGTGCGTCACATCCAGTTCAAGCTCAATGCTTACGTACACCAATTGATTGGTTCTATTTCACTCTTGTTCACATATATCTTGTTTTTGCTCAATATAAAGATATGTTCATGAAATAAAGACATGAAAATAAATTTCTTATATCTTTGTTTTTACTGAAGGGTACAATGAATTTTATTAAAGCTCGCATTTCAAAAAAAAATAAATATATATATCGCTTTTAATTTAGCCATTTTTTAAGGTATGAGATAAAAGAACAGCAATCCATGAAAAAAAATGTGTTAAATATTATTTCAACTAGTAACCTTAGCCATTATTCTGGATTCGTTAATATTTTCGCTTACCCAAATGTAAAGTTAGGATTGGATGAGCGAAAATATTAATAAATCTGGAATAATGGCTGTAGAAACTAGTAGAACTAATATTTATCAATAAATGTTATTCCATGAATTACGGGTTCTTTTCATATATATATATATATATATATATATATATATATATATATATATATATATATATATATATATATATTTCTATTACGATTACATATAAACGGGTACATTAATTGACAGTAACAAAATTCAAAGGAATCTCAGCCAAAAAGAATAGACTAATTTTATACCGAAACACCTAATAATGCTAGACACAGAAAAATAGAAAAGATGGCGACATTATAGTTTTGCAATTCATTCAGGATCATGATAACATGATCAGTTAAAGTAAACACGAAAGTCGAAGTTTCATTTGCACCTGGATGTACGAAGTGATGACGAATTGCCCGCTTTTAATGCGAATTGTGTTAAAACTGACAAAATTTGGTATCGATTTAGATTATTAATGTGTTTACTGGATGACAAATCAACTAATAACGTGAAAAAGTAAAAAGGTTATAGTCCTAGAAATAAAAAAATAAATTACGGTTCCCTTAAGTCAGATTAATGGAAAAATAAAGTGCAGTATATAACCAGAATTCTAACACCATACAAATAATAGTAATATGTCGGTATTGAGCACAAAACACAGGCGTATGTGCGACTACATCATTTGTCATGCTGATTCTGGCAAATCCGCCTAATATTTTGCGTTTTCGCCATGCTTAAAACCTAAATACATATTTGTTAGTTCCTCATAACCAGGAAAACATAAATAATCAAAGAAATAATAACACGCGTCCTGGAAAATAATTATGGCAGAAATAGTGCCTATAAAATGCGCGCCAAAAATAAGCCTTACATTTGGTTGGCTAACTGCGACAAAGAGATAAGCCAGCATCAATGACGTCTCGAATTGCCTCCACAAACCACACGTGAACCTAACTTGTATGCCATAGAAGAAAAGGAGCTTCAAACAGTGTCACTCGGAAAATAACATCTGAGAGTGATATTAATGTCACCACTTCAGCTTTTTGCTTTAGAATTAAAAAACGCAGCAAATGCAGCCGATTAAGGTTTCATCAAAGAATGGAGTCCTGGTTGGATTTGCATCATTTTATCAAAGCAAAGTTAAATTTACTCAAGTGTTGCACAATTGACACGCTTGATACTGCCATAACTGTCAATGGAATGCAACCGCATAGGGTCAACAGATGTTGCATTGTTTTTTGGTGCTTCATGATAGCGTCTTGTTCGGCGAGTAATTATGTCTCCGGACGTTAGACAGATCTGCTTATCATCTGTTGCACTGTCAAGGTATTTTGAGATGTTAGAGTGTTCACAGTCTAATTTAAAGTTGATAGAAGTAGGGGATGAATCAGAATTAGCAATTGAATGTACAGGCAATGGTAAAGACTTAATCGAATTTCCTTCAGTGCATCTTGGAAGCACTGCTGTTTGCTTACTTGAACCAATGCTGTTGTTAGTGTTGTCCACTTTTTCCACCGAAACATCCACATCATGGTCTGATTCTTCGCAGTCCAAGCTGTCAGAAAATGTGTTGTTATACATCTTAGACAACCACTCTCTGAAACCGTTTGATAAATGTGAGCTTGCAGAAGTGCAAACACTTAATGACGAGGGATTTAAATTGTTTTTTAAATCCGAAATAGTAGTGCCAAAGACATCGTCGTTATCTTTACGAATAAGAAAGAAAAAATGACAATAGTAAACAATTTTAATGGCTTGTACACAAAAATCTATACATAAGCATTTACATTGAATATGACAGTAGCTTGACGAATAGAATAGGCCGATGAAGCAGGGTTAACAAGGCTAATCCACCAGAAATTTTCTGTTGACAGATTGTCATATATTTTCGCGCATTCAAAGGCATCTTAATTAGAAAAAAGTTCGTTGCTACGTGGTTGTGTCAATTATCTCTAAAAAACGTTACAAAAACAATGACATGGCTACTATACCTCATCCAGGATTTCCTCCAGAAACTGGCTAGCAAGATGTGTACGTAGACTTTCATGAAAATGGCCCAGCCAGCGCAGAGAGCGTTTCATTGAAAGATGGCGCGATGATTTCAGACCGAAGAGTGGCCGGATAGAATGTGCTAGTGGACAAATTTCGCTCTAGAGTAATGAATCGACACTCAAATGGAAGCAAATTCAACAAAATCGTGCGACTGAATTTGTTTATAAAACCATCTAGGCAGTGGTGGTTATAATCGATCACAGTAGCAAAAATGTGAACCAACACTATATTTGCCATGCAGACAATGAACTTGGTAATTAGCGATATATGGATGATTCAAGAGTAGTTTGTTTAACTCACAAAAATCAATTCCATCAAAATTAATACGTCTAAGAATCGCGGAAGAATAAGGTTCTTCAGATTTATTTAAAAAGCACAGACTGGCAAGTTCGTAAACGACAAACAGTTTTGCTATTTAGCCCAATCTTAAGCTTCTGGTTTACAAAACATTGCCGGTGTACTCGGGATTAGAAAGCCATTTACGACTATGGAACTCCAGCAATAGTACACCTAGATAGAACAACAGAGTCAGTCGCCAAGGTTCAGAAAAGCCGTTATTGATGCAGCCACAAGTCAACGATTCAGCATAACGAGCAGCTTTCGCTGAGAGTCCACCATTCGGCAAGAAGCATCATGCGACCCTTCGACCTATCTATTTAAAATCGTCCTATTAATACATAAAATCCACCATGGCGAGCCGTAATTAACGGTTGTATAACTGAATAAGGCATACCTACTCGTATGGAGGGAAGCATGATCGCCTGCGATCACGTGTTGGGCTCGATTGCTACAAACAGTACAATACTAAGAGTAGTTATATTCTCCTGAAGACTATAAATGTGAACATAGGACTTGTACAGTTCGTCAGACATCAAAGATAGATTGGTTCGAGTTACAGGAACTATCGCATTCCAAGAGAAAATAGATGAAAAACCCTTTAATCTAAAAACAACATACAGACAAACAAGAAAAGTTGGAAGACCAGTGTGTATATAACAATGTTCTACTCTTGTAAAAAAGGTAGTGTCTCCGGTCGCCTTCCTCTCTACTTTAATGAAGGTGTGTGCACAGAAGCCCCTTATTTTAAAATATCCACCGACAACCACAACGCATCAGGCACCGTCCACCCCTCGATTGAAATTCCATTCAAAATTCTCTTTACCCATTTGTGAGTGTGTTGATGCTAACCATTTCTCAGTAGACTATAATATGCCCTCTAAACTGAACTTCCCACCCTCATTGATGGCTTATTTAGCTTTAAAATATTCCGTCTTTAATTTTTGATATAAGTGAGGTCTTTCCACGTAAACCACAAATGTTACACCAATAGAAAACAATTAAGAACCCGCTGTTTATCGTAATGAGGCATTTTGTACTAATAGGAGCAACCTTAAAAGCAACAAAAAATACCATTGTATAAAATTTTATGAACATACGATTAACTTCAGAATTCGCTTGATTGGGATCGAGAAACTTCTCCCGGATGATAGCGATTTCATTGCGAAGAACTTTTTCTCCTGAATATAAATCATTTTTTAAACAAATAGAATTTTTATTAAGAAAAGAAAAACGACACGACAAAATTAGTATAATATAAATTAGAATTATACGAAGACATCTTGACACAGTCATCAATAAAATTGATGTTCAAACATAACGAACAGAACAAAACTGATATTCCTATCAATTACTTACATATGTCATTATTAACTAAGAATTGTATAGTGTAGAAAAGGCAATTCTCCGTAGACTGTCTTAGAATCATCGTATTGGCTAGAATTTGCCGCGATGGATACGAACCTGGCACGTCTGCTTCGGAATCTGGTGCTCTAACCACTGAAGTAGACGCAGGTTCGTATCCTGTCCGCGGCAAATTCTGGCCAGCACTTGATGAGTTCCCAATAAGGACGAAACCGGTCTACTGGATGAATTGCCTTTTCTACACTATACAATTCTTAGTTTATACTGACATATGTAAGTAATAAATGGGTCAGGTGTCTATATATCAAGACCGCAACCTTGATTATAATAATTGTTATCACCACCCGCGCAACCAATGTTCGTTTAATGATATTCCTATCATCAATCAAAATTTTTGTAGAGAGGGATGATTGCAAACATTGCTTTGACTAATTACAATAAATAGTACGAACAATTTATGTTCTTCTAAATCCTTACGCTGGAATGTCCAATTGTCTCACATTCGCTGACCAAATAAATAGTAGGTATGGGGCGTAGTTCCGGCTCCTAGAGATGTCGCCAGTAAACAAGAAACGCATGTGTACATGAGAAATACACCTTTCCTTCATGCTGAATTTGGTCTATCCTTCTGAGCCTATTTTAACAAATTGCGTACTAAGTGCGCAACACCTAATTCAAAATTGCATATGTATATTAGTTCCCTAAAAACAAAAAGTACATAACTATTACGGTGATAAAGCCAGAGTGTATGGACTTGCTGGAGTAAAACGTGTTCAGAAGTAGTTTTATCTTCAATTTTGGTGAAATTTAGCATATCCTGACACCAATTGTGTTGGAACCACTACCGAGTCGGCAACGATAGTGTCGGTATCATGTATCTATTCGAAAACCATAGTGTTGGTATCAAGTACCGACTCGGCAACCATAGTGTTGGTATCAAGTACCGACTCGGCAACCATAGTGTTGGTTGGCTCGGTATATATGATATATAGTGAGTTGGCTTTGAAATTGCATTGCCAAAGACTTTATCTGAAGTTATCTCCATTACTGTTGGTATGCACAATCTTACAAGAGATTGCACCGTTCAGTTGTTCCACATGCCTCACCAACATATAAACTAGGTTTAGAGCGTAGTACTGGCTTTTACTCAGGAGTAGCCAGTAAACAAGAAACAACTATGTACCTGATATTATACCTCGCGTTCATGGTGACTTGGTTTTATGCTTCCGGTCCAAATTGAACAACTTTTTATTATTATTCTGTATCACACTATTCATTTCTCGGTACACAAAATCAAAGTTTACTAAATCGAGCATATTTAAGTTCTATCAATATTCAGATGAAAAACTGAAGGGAAATAATAACATTTCTCACTGTTCACGAGGCTTTGTAAACCGGTATTTTTTCTGTGCGGTATCAGGATATTAACAAGGTTTAACGGGCCTTTGGTAATGAAGCGTAATCGTTTTCATGCTTGTGTGCCAAACACAAATTACTCAGAACGAGGATTTCAACCAGGATACCAGTTTTACATCCAGCTTGGTAGGATAACAAAGAAATCAGTGATTATGATAGCTTTCGCGTTCGACAGCCAATATCTTACATATCAGAAGATTGATATAATCGCACCGAACTAAGTGATGCTTCGATTCGTTTACTGTGACACAACATACGAAATTCCACATTTTTAAATGTTAACACAATTAAATACAAGTAAAAGACACTTACGATTTATATTCATCATGAATTCATTGACCCATTGGCACGGGATAAACCTTAGCAGTGGCTTCAAACGGTTATCTATTGCACTATAAATAAAAGTATAATAAAAATGAAGAATAACTATAAATAGTTAACCAAAAGCGGAAGCTTATTGGTGCTGTTATAATGACAAACATCAATGCCTAAAGAGCTGTCTTAAATGAAGATATAGAGCTTGACAGTAGCTGATTTCTTTTTTAGAAGTTAAAAATCAGTCAAGTACCAATCTAGTGTGAAATTCGGCTAAGTGCATCGACAACGGCCATAATGGACAATTTTAATGAAAAACTTAAGATCAAGATGATGGGCGCCATTTTGGCAGTGTCAACGTGTTTGTCTAACTGAGATGCGTGTTAAAACTTCACGAAGGCCTTCCTTCACAATTTATTAATGCGTTAGTCTGATTGCAACTACCTTCAGTCAATTAAAAAAACCATCGTGGAACTGACTGCTCACGACTACAGGAATACATACATGCATACATTAAGTCAAGTATAATGTCTGCTTATTCCTATGCCGCTGCTGAGACAGGGAATACAACGCAATATAATTGCTAGTGACAAGACGGCTATGTAAATTCATTCGGTTTCGTTTAGGTAAATTTCAGCTGAGCATTAGAAGATAATTTACGAGCCGGTTCCTCTTTGATAAGTGAGCAAGGCCGCCTATTTAACGATTGTTGTTCACGTTGTCTGAGGCAATGACTAACAAAGGAATCACAAGTTATGATTACCAGGTTACCATGGAAACTTCGGTTGATGAAAGGACACGATTGTTAGCGATATCGGTCTTTTAAAGCTATATTGACGATGTCGCCTAAACCTAAAGCTGACTTGGCCATAATAGTGTTGTGTAGAATTTTAGGCTGCTCCTTTTGTGCCACCATGGCAAATATCTTCACCTTCATAAATAATGCTTATATAATAGATTTTGTCTGAATTATTATTTTTCCATTATTAATACCTTTTATTCTTTACTTAATTTTATTATTCCTAGGAGATTTTACGGTCCTATTATTCCACATTTGTCAATGAAATATATAGCGAATAAAGAGCAAATACCGGCTCCTACTGATGAGTCACCAGTAAGCACGAGATTATACTTTCCGTTCATGCTATCTTTGGTTTATCCTTCTGGTAATATTTGAACTAACTTGTTACTAGGTGCGCGATATCTAATACAAAATTCCTATTATTTGTTTGTTTTCTTTTCTCATGGTTACATGGCACAGAAGTATGGTATTAATTGATGTTTAATATGTTTGCGAGTAGGATGATAATAATGATAATGAGAGCCAATACAATTTGGGGAAAATTGACTTGTATTGTGGCATTTATATAGTTTAAGGTTGTAGCTCAGTCTTGTGATATTAGTTTATACTAATTTTATTAGGTAAAACATTTTCATTGGCTTCAATTTGGAAAATTCAGTCATTACGATGCGAAAAATGTTTTATTATATAAAAAATTTCTTGCGATGATAAAAGTAGCATGCTTTATAAAAGCAAACACAAAATTGAAACCAAAAGCGCATGTGAGAGAAAAATAGCGAAATGACCATTTGCTTCATTTACAGATATTCTATAAAAACAAACGAATTGTTTACTTTATCTAAAAAGTATATATTGTTTTGTACACGGGACGAAAGCTATGAATTATTATTAAAATTTCGAAAATTGAAACTCACTCAAAAACGGAACTTACAGTGGATTGCACCAAGAAAATACCCGGTTCATCACTGCAGAAGTTCTGGATATGCCGCTGTTCTCATTGCTATTATGTGTTGATCGTAAGCTTCGATTGTTCGCAAACCCAGTACGACGCATTCTGTTTAATCTAAAAGGCCACCAATAATCTGATCGATTATTTGAGTTGAACTTATTTGTTACAAATGTATCTGAACTTTTACGACAACGAGATCGAATTTTTGGCGGTCTGCCTTTTCGGCGAGCTGGCCGTTGTTCCGTGAAAATGCAATTATTGTTATCTATATTTGATACGTTGTCGATCCCATATTTTGCATTAGGCAATATATCATCATTTAGAATATGGCTAAGTGGATTTTCGTTACGTTTCCCGGGTGTAATATCGTGGTTTTCCATCATCACGTCTGAAGAGTTAATGTCATTTTTACAAAAATTATTTGGCGTCATCGAGTTTAAAATAAGTCGACGGCTGGGCAAAGCACCACCTTGAGATCGAAGATATCTACCACGAGCCCGACTTAACGGGCGTCGAATAGAGAAACTTTTCCTGAAAAATTTTTGTTTATGAAAGTGCGAACAGTATTTGAAAAAAATACAATATTTTTATAACATTCATTATTTTAACTTAAATTTTTTTTATAAAAGCGAAGGTGGACAATTTAAAATTGGTCATTTACAGAGCAAAATTTTGGCATCACACTGACACGCATCCACAAGTTTGAGACAGTTTCCTCTCTACAGATTTCAGTAATAAGATTTCGCAGATCATTCTGGAACTTTATTCCACCGAACTTAAGAAATTCATCGACTCCAGAACAGAAAGGCGCACCAGGCACTAAATAACTCCTGCTCAGAGGCTTTGTTATATTTATTGACTTATAGACAGTTACGCAACGATATTAACTCATTCCCAGATTCGCTTAGTCAATTCAATCCAGTGGTCAACAATTTCATGCAAATCTGCGCTATCTTCTTTTCGCTTATCCACCCTGCAAGAACTAGCAGAAAAGTGGGACATTTCTCCTGTGCGACTACCGATGCAGTATATTGTCATTTTTACTTATATGACTGTTGTATGTAAGCTAGAAAATAAAATCAGGCAGTCTGTTCCACATGGGGATAGATGATTACACCCTTAGATGGTCTGCCATCCAATGATGTAGAGTATTACCTGCTCAGAATAGCATATATATATATATATATATATATATATATATATATATATATATATAATGAGATGCAGAAGTCGCTTTCGCCATTCGTCCAATTAGTGTAAGCACCTACACATATGCAAGCTAGAAAATGGACGGGTTGTCCGAAATTATTTGAAAAATTAGCTATATGTATTCCGACAGTGTCCGGAAAAAACACTTAAGCCGGCGTTGCACGATTATCTAATTTTGCTTTCCAGGTATATGCAATGCGATTTGATCCCTGATGGTCAGTTTGTCGTCGTACTCTGATGATGATCAAGGAAGGTCGAAACGCGTCATTGCGTTGCGACTGGCGGTAGATTTGTTATGTTGTTCGACGATTTGTTAAATACAATGGGATTGGTGTTTATTTTAAGCTCGCAAACTTGATTTAAAGAATATGTTACCACCATCGGCACAATCATTTATTGTTAAATTTTATGGTCTATATATTTATATGTGGCGAAATTTGCAAACAGTTAATGTTCGTGACTGAATAGAAATTGTGCAGCTGACATTTCCAGTCAAGTTCAATGTATGCAAGACTGCTAGAGGTGAGAGCCGCATATCTAAATTTGATTTCCATATATATTCAATACGGTTTGATCCTCGATAGTCAGTTTGCCGTCGTACTCTGATGATGATCATGGAAGGTCGAAACGCGTCAGTGCGTTGCAGCTGGCGGTAGTTTTGTTATGTTGTTCGATGACTGGTTAAATACAATGGGATTGGTGTTTACTTCAAGCACGCAAACTTGATCTAAAGAAAGGTTGAGAATTTATTCATACACGATTGCGAATTCAAGAGTCGAACGAAATCTGGCAAATTCCAAAAGAGAGTTTGTACAATTCCGCATTACAGTTGTGACAATTTTGTAAGCTATGTAACAAGTTAAGTGTCTAGTTCGGCTGGGAATGGGATATGTGTACGAAATTCATACACTTCGTCTAACTAAGGTTTTGCCTCCAGCACAAGCGACCCCCATAGCTACTTTGAAATTATACTCTATTTGATTCGACCCGGAACGGTTCTGGATGTTATGGCCATGAATCCTTAATAATGAAATCATGATAATTCTTTTTCCACCATGTAGTAGTGTTTCGATCAACGGTGGTGCAACTTGTGAAAGCGCAGAATGATTACAATACATTCACAGAGCCCACTCCTGTTCTAAAATATGGTTGAATCGGACTAGTTCAATTCTCTCGCTCTTCGAAAACCATTCTGATGAAAAGCAATAACCATCCTTTGTGCGACATAGAAAAACTGATAAGACCTTAAGTATTGCTGAAAGTTCTATATGACACTGATAAAATGAATGTCACAAAAGCTTTATTATAAGCACAAGCGAAAATTAAAAGCAGAAATAGATTTCTTAGGTTCCTCTCCGGCGTGCCATTCCAGTTACATCCAATTAAGGAACGCTGATTGCGTTTGATGGCAAATAATGATTGAATGCCGTTAACACATTTTGATCGCCAGGCTACTGAGATGGTTATTTTTTGATGGGATCAAAGACGAATTAAATAATTTATCACACAACCACATACTATTATACTAAACGATTGATGCGTAAGAATATGCGGACATTCAACGGCAGGCCGGTTATCTGCTTTTTTGGCATATTCTTTTCTGGAATCAATCGTACGAGAGAGGCAGATTTCCATTCATGTCCGTATACATGAATATATGTATGTATGCATGGATATATGTACCTGTGTATTCATATACATATACTTGATCTGTTCGAAAATTTATCAATTTAAAAACATAAAAATTGCTATCTTTGGCCATAGCGCAACTTCCGTGATTTTTTAATGTGCCCATTTATACCGCTTTAAACGATAGTCATCAAGAACAATGTAACAACCAATGAAGCAGATATAGAGGGATGTATGAATCACAGACAGGTTGACTTGTTATATAATGGGCGGGTACAGAAAGCACGATATTATAGAGATTATAAATATATGACTAAAAAACTGAACAAAATTTGGAGTCGAATTTAAGTAGTGAAGAAGACACTCATTTTAAAAATTAAAAATTAATTAACGAGCTTTTAAATACATACGTAAGGTAATTTAGAACCAGTGAACCAGAATTGTTAGCTGTAATTCTGCACGAGTTGGAGAACACCTGTTCTTTAGTATCTAGATCTTCTGCATTAACACTTGAATCGCGATGCGCAGGATTAACTTCGTTGTTTATTTTCGTTTCACATTCGAACGCTGAAGAGCTCATCCGCACGTTACATTCATCATCAGTGTTTTCCACATTTGTGTATTCATTCAGACACGTATTTTTATTCGAATATATACATTCTCGTCTCTTCAAGCCTAGAGGTTCGGGTTTGCAATGCATCTGGTTTCGTGAAACAAAATCGATATGTGAAAAGTGTTTACGATGTTCCGCAACAGTGAATTCATTATTTTTAACTTCTTTTAAATGATGGCAATCAACAACGCCACCACTACCATCAGCACTGTTACTATCGCCGATTTCAGGACTACCTAGGTGAGATTTTTTTCGAGGACGCTTGCTCGGTGGAGGTCCATCTGACTCTGTTTTAACAATGTTTAAATAGGAATAGTTACAAAAACGTTAAAAAGGAACATTTTCGCACAGAATTGGCATATGGTGATAGCGTAAAACTATTTTTAATGGAAAATAACTATATCAAACTATGGTAATAAAATTAATCTCAAATTTAAATAAATATCCACACTCACTCAATTAATGACGGCTTAACTTAGTAACTTATTAGAATACACAAAAATGTAAAAATTATACGGCCACCACTCTAATCGAGTACATTATATTAAAAAAGACGGTCTCCAATGGTCGCAGAAATGCATTCAAGAAATAAAACAGCCTGTGTTAGTCAAAACACAGATCAGGTAAAGGGACCTACATGTCTGATTTTGCGTTAACTATATAAACAAATTGGTACTAGACAATGGTTTTATATGCATTTTGACTAAAGAACGGTGTTGGTAGCCAGTATGACTAATATTGTTTCGCAACAAATGATCGGAATGTACGGCGCTCTGCGGTAAATCATCAACGCATTCTTCCATCTTGAATCTATAATTACGACAGACGGGCGAACGACCGAAATCCTATTAACCGTGACACATCTGCCTTTAGCAAGCTATGTAAAGCACTAAAACAACGACCGTTCATTTCTCTTAGCAACAGGTTCAAGTTCATCAAGATAGGTATATTTTATGTCAACTTGCATATCACTAATTAATTAGAGTTTCCATAATATATTTACTTTTTAGAATTATTTACTCAGTTTGTTGAAGGAAGTTATTTGTTGCGAACCTGGATTAATTGAAATTACCTGATCTGCGTTTTGACTAACGCAGCTTTCATTGTTCCAGTAATTTTCTTTTGACAATATATATCGGCCTAACTTACCGTAGGCCTTCATCAGTTGCATTTCATTTGTTTATCATGTATTTCAGTCAGGTTTGCGATGTATCTTTCAATAGCTATAGCAAATGAACTGTCGGAAATTACGATTTTAAAAGACAACATAACAGTTTATGATTATATTTATATAAGATAATTTGGGTCATCGCCGTACATAGGAAAATAGGGAACATTGCCACACAAAATAACCATTGAATTTCTACTATGTTGTCAAAAATAATTTCCTGTTGATAACATACATTCTCAGTTGTAATATGTTGCAGGAATAAGCTGGTATGCGCCACATTGCATTGATCAGTTACGATATAAACTTCATGGCAGGAATACCTAAAGCTGTTGTGGCCTTGAAAATTAGAAGTTTGCTCTATCATTTTCTAAAGCAAACATGTAGTCTCAGAGAACATATCACAAAAATTATATAATGTTTATAAAAAGTAACCGAAAATATTACGCTTAACAATTTTGGTATATATATATATATATATATATATATATATATATATATATATATATAATAAATATATTTCCAAATTTATTGGCTTATTTATCTACGATAAACAATTTTTAATTATAAAATAGTTTTATCTTAAAAATTTTTTAGAAACATTTTTTTCAAGTTTCAGCAGCTAAAATACCTGAAAGTTGTTCATTAAGAAATAGCAGTTTATTACAGCGTCTGTTTTTTGCAACTATCGGATGTTGCTTCGTCAATTCGTCATTTACTGTCAGTGAATCCGTGCTAGATAACGAAATTGTGGCGCTAGAGGACGACAAATTTGAGATACTAGCTGTTGACGATGTCGAAGATCTACGACAAAATTTATCAAAATAACCTCGGACAGGCGATAAGGCTAGTCGACAATTTACAGATTTAGCACAAGGATGCGATTCATCACCGAGTGAACGAAAAATCGAAGACGAATTTCGACAGATAGATTGATCATGACATCTATTGGTTTCCGCCGATTCAAGAGATATTGGTGTTGACTGTGATCTGGTAGATGTATCTGTACCTAATTCCGATATCGACATGAATCCAAAATCAGAAGACTCGTTTGAACATCGTGGAGAAAAATATTCACCTGAAATTGTTTAAAAATAAAGTTCGAAATATTTATTGAAAAAAGTATCAGTTTAAAAAAATATTCTATAACATTTTTTCCGATAAACTATTAGTTTCTCCAATTACAGTGGTACTTGATTAGTTATAGCACGGCGCGTTGTAATCCCGCGATCGATGTAACGATATTCGGCAAAAAGAAGATTGACCATTTCCACCTGCTGCTCCAGTTGTACACAGGAGTTGCTAAGTAGCATTGTGAGCAGAATGTGCACTTGGTATTTTCCGGCAAGTTAAATAAGAATAAACCTCAAATAACTATTTTAAGTATATGGCAGTGAAACATTAGTCACTTTTGACTTTTGTATGGCTGGGCATGATGATGATGAAACCAGCATGAACAGCAGTCTTTCGTACAAAAATATGAACATATCCTAAGTCAATGTAAACTGGTCTAAATACTAAAAATTGGCACATACAGTGGACAAAAATAAGACACGCTATGCGCAATGCAACTTCTCATTTAGGTCTAATAGAAATAATATTTACGTCCGTGAAATTTCTTTTGATTCTATAGACTAGACGACAAATTCCTGATAGCTCGCTTTATAATTATATTTGGAATCGGTCTGAAAATTGATCTTGAAACCTTCCGGATAGGAAATCCTGAAGAGATGGAAGAATCGTTCGCATTAGATAACAATAGATGCTTGTTGCAACTTTCCTGAAAAAATTAAATGCTAGCAAAACAGTTAATGATTGTAACAATAAGCTAATAAGCGAAAAAAGGTGTCATTTTGATAAAATAGCTTCAAAGACTAATTTTCATTGGCATCTGCATTAGTCCCGATCCCCACAATTATACCTATATTTCACATTTTGAACGCTAATCTCAAACAACCATCGCAAGTAGAAATTCGGAATGTAGTCTCATCTCTTAATCATAGTAAATTTGCAGGAACGGGTGATTTGCTTTAGAATGGTGCTGGGAATTCATGGGGCATTGACAAACCTTTTTCATTTTATATGGAGTGGAGCGACCGTGCCCACTGATTGATGAGAATAGAGAATCAATCTTGTTTACAAAAAACAACCGAAACTCGGGCGATAACCGTCGTGATATACGCTTGACTTCTGTCGTTTCTAGATTATTTGCTTTGATTATCTTACGTCGTCTCAGCTCTACGCGTGAATCACATAATGAAGAAAAACAGAACATGACGAGATTATACAGATATATTTACCTTAAGGCAAGTATTTGAATAGCGAAATGCAGTGTCATAAATGAATAGCCATCTTTCAAGACGCCGACAGTGCATTTGACTCAGTAGAGCGTAAAAATCTATTCAATATTATGTTGAAAAATCGTAGGCTCACTAAATTTAAAAACATTGAACGTGCTCTATACAAAAATACTTCCGTTCGTGTTAAGGTATGTGATGAATTGTAGCACAATTTTAATAATTGCAATGGCGTGTTTAAATGGACATCGTTTGCGCGGGTGCTGATGGCAATTAATTAAATAAAGTATGCGATCTTGATAAAAACATTATGCTCATTATGTACATACATTTGTCAGTATAAACTAGGGATTGTATTAAGTAAGAAGGCAATTCATCCAGCAGATCGGTTTCGTCCTTACTGGGGACTCATGTCGTACTTTCCAGAATTTTCCTCGAACAGTACTCGAACCTGGGCTCGTCTGCTTCTGTAACTGTTGTTCTAAGCAGACGTATCCAGGTTCGAGCCCCGTCCGCGGCCAATTATAGAAAGCACGTGGTGAGTTCCTAATAAGGACGAAACCAATCTACGGAATGAATTTCCTTTTCCACACTAATTTTATACTGACAAATGTATGTACATAATGCGGGAGGTGTTTATATCAAGGTTGCAACCTTGATTTAATTATCAGTGATGTATGTCAAAGACGTCCTATTGTTCAATTCATGCTTAATTTTGTTACAGATTTCATTTTAAACTCTTGTCTTCCATACGTTTCGGATGCAAGAGTTGAAGTTCTGCCCGGCGGTAGTTTGGTCGATTTTGACTATGCAGACAATTATTATTATGCGACAGGCCATCCAATCGTCGTTCTGTTATACAGTATGAAAATATAAACCTATTAAATGCAATACTTCTACAGGATCACACATCACTTGCATGCGGCTTCCGAACGTAGTAGACAGGCTTAAATATCTTGATAGTTGCATCAATTAGTAAGGAAATATTTGTGACGAGTTAAATAAAACAATCGCGAAAGCTAGAGATTTTTCCTACTTACATCTATGGAGAACGGAAATGCTACAACGGACGTTTTTATATTGCGTTTAAACGTGTAGCTTTACTATGCACCAATGAATCTTGGTCCCTCAAAGTTGAAGATTATAGACGATTAAAGGAATGCGACAACCGTTATTTGCCAAGCACAAATTATAAAGGTAAACACAGCGAATAAATGACGCTGATGTTCGTAGAAGTAATTGTGGAACGACCTAAAAGTGCTAATCGTTAAGAAAAAATATAATACTCAATAAAATGCGCTGGATTGGTCACGTTTTGTGTATGTATCCAGTTCGATTGTCCAGTAGAGCATTACGCCGACAACCGGTGCTAAATCGGCTTAAGAAACGTGATAGAAAGTCATTCACAGGGAGAAACAGCTAAAGTAATCCACTATCAAATTGGTGTATGTAACACGCGCTCGTTCAAAAGGATGAAATGGGATTTCGTATCGATATTCTTGATGAAAAACATGCGAGATTTAGAAACAAATAAGGCTCAGTGGCTTTACTTTTGCATACTTCTAATAAAATCAGCTTCTTAAATTTTTTAACTTAATTAAGCAAAGTTAATTGCGAGGCTTAGCATTGTTAATGGTAAAGCACAGTTTGGAATCAAAGCAAACCGTAATGACTTTCCTTAAAGTTGACTTGGCCTAAAGTTCGTTTTTGAGTTCGAGGTTGCTCCACTCCTGCATATTCATCTAAACAAGATACAACTTTCCATAAGTCACTCAATTCTAAGAAGCTATTACTTTCAATATTTTTTCCTCGGAGTTATGTCAATGAAGCATCAGTTAGTATATGGTTTTCTACTATTTTTTTATACGATAATGAATTCACTTTATTAACCAGTGACTAAAGTAATAGAATTAACGTTCTATGACGATTTTATGGTGAAATAAACATCGTTCGACCGCGCAACATGATGACCGATATTGCTGATTCAAATAGGTGGGCTATTGTAGTGGTTTGCTTAATTGGCAGTAGGCAGCTGCAACACAGCCAATAATCTAGAAATCATGGTAGAAGCCGGTCTGTTGGGTGACGACATAAATCATTTTTTAAACGAATTCGTCGAATATTGGTTGCACTGCACTATAATGAGCAGTCTTAATCTCCGGATCAAAAATAGATACAATTTTGTTTAAATTTGCATATTTGTCCAAATAATTCCCTTTGTGTGTAGTCGAGAGAAGCTTTAAATATAATCATTTTGAGTACGAATTATAGCTAGTCTTTATAGGATAATAGGTAGCTTTGTACACGTAGATTTTTTATGCTCAGCTATTGGAGTATTGCATTAAAGAAAATTATTCCCCTAGCTTCTTCAATTATTTATCTGCTATGCTAGCCGTTTTATTTATTTTCTTTAATAATTCGTTCATTTGTACTTTTTCATTCAATCACATTCTTCCATACATCAAACATAATTAATTGTATTATACATTTGATTTTAAAAAAATACTCAAATACGACGTCTTCGAGGCATTTGATCCGAAAACCTAAATCTGGCGTTCTTCTTTCTTCATAAATGTGTTTAAACATGGTCTTATTCAAGTTATCAAATGGTGCTTGGTTCAAACATTAAGATAGCAGACATCAGTTCAACTGTTTAACAAGTAGTAAATTTGAGTGTGTAGTAAGGATAGATTTGTCAATACAAATCAAACATTGTGTATTGGAGAAAGGATAATTCAACCAGTATATAGGTTTCGTTCTTATTAAGAACTCATCACATACTGGCCAGAATTTGCTGCGGACGGGGCTTGAATCTGGGCACGACTGCTTGGTGTTCTGTTGCAAACGTAAAAAGTAACATGGCAGGTATTCATTCTTGATCCTCGTGTTTTATATTTCGTATTATAACAGTTGTCTAAATGCGTCTACTTCAGAAGAAGCCTTCATTGAATAACAGAAGAGCTTCAATATATTGTGTCATAATGTATCCCAATTTAGCAGTAGCCACAATTGAGACTGAGAACACTCCAAAAGTCCTATCTAAGGCTGACGTGATTACAACAGAAAATCCTTGCAGAAGTGCATAAATTAAAATGAAGCCGTCAGGAGAATGATGGAAGCAATATTCGAACCGAAGGTGAAAATGAAATAATCAATAATTGTATTTTGTTTTACTTAGCAAACTCATATAAAAAATTATTAAAACAATGTATTTGTGTTGAGAAAAATGCCTCCTTACGGAATGGAAGTCTTCGTAAGAACATTGTCTACACATAAATGAACACTCTAACTGTGGAGTTAAGGATAATTAAGTCTAGGCTGGACGTCACCATCATGGTAAATTCCGAGGGAATCCGCAGCTAGGAATAAGTTAGCAGATGTTATTTTACAGTCCACATAACCATGAAAAATACAAACTACAACGATACCATCTTGCATAATCATCATCAGCAGCAGCAGCAAGTATTACGAGTCGGATCATGCACTAATCCGTTGTCGATTTTCACTCACATCTTTTGGAAAACAAAATAATCATTAAACATTAACAAATTCAAACATAAGTATGAAGTTTATCTATTTGTTAGTTACGTATGACGCACAGAAATAACGAATTTTCACTGCCATATAACCATAAGAAAAATAACAATAAGAAACAAGCATAAGTTTAAAAAATTAACAATAATGAAAAAAGTAATTCTGGCACAAAATGATTAAAGTAAAGAGATTTACGAGTAGCAAGTTCAAGTTTATATGAGGATATTTACTTAGATAATATACAACAGTGAGGGAAAATGAACAACTACACAACATTATGACCAAGTCAACATCAATAATAAAGGACCAAATATCAATAACTTCAACCCTGCTTCTTCAGGTTTTGGATTTGGACGTAATTGTCAGATTAACATAACTTGGTAGCTGTATCAATATCTCAGGTAATATGAGAATCGCAAAAGCTAGGGTAGCTTTGTACAAATTTCGCTTTTTATGCTGGAGCAAGAGAATCTCACTCTCAATAACTGAAATCAGCTAAACAAGTTTGCCAGAATGAGGTTAACGTACACATTATAGATATTGTTTGGAAACCATGCGCGATATAGCGTCGAGATGAGCTAAGTGGTGATTTCGTTGCCGATTTTTAGTACAATCATTTCCATAACTTTCTTATCACACCTGGTCACATTTAGCTGTGAGGTTTGGCTGTACTTATAACGTAATATAGTGAGACACACAAGGACGCCGTAATTTCGATGTCATTTAGACGTAAAGCTATGACAATGATGCGTGTAGAAGTCTAGATTGCCCCATTTCCGTGTTATCTAAGTAAAAATCTATTAATAACTTAACCTATCTACTCATAAATCAGTCTTTTAATAAATTGTGTGCATCATATAAATCATTATTTTTATCTTTTGATTTTTCTTGTCGTTCAGTTACATATCTTATGATTATAATGTACAATATATATATATATATATATATATATATATATATATATATATATATAATTAGGAAGAAAGAACACATTAATGACAAAGTGGATAAAGGCCATTTATTTCGTGAATACTAATCATCTCTTATACAATCATACATATTTATAAATTTTGGGTTTTCAATTGATTATCCTAGTGGTAACAAATCTGATTCGTTTTTACTTCTGTTTCGTGTTTTGGCTAGTTGGTAAGTGTTTATTCGCTTGTGTTTGTTTGTATGCGTGTTTGCATGTAAAGGTCATTCTCGCAGTATTGCAAAGTGATGTCTGAGATCTGGTCATTATTGTTTTGATGGCTTGAGAATTAACCATTTGTGCGTATTGTTCACTGTTACATGTACGAGTGCTATTTTTCCCAGTGTAGTTGATCGTTTCCCCTGGTTGCGCAAATTTGTAATTTCCACATGGTAACAGCGCCAGTGTGGATTGCAGTGCTAAACGCTCATATTTTTTGGAAACTTCTGTCACCATATGCGCCTCTGTTATTTCCACTTCAGTTTGTTGCCAATCCGATTTTATGTTTGTGTATTCTAGTCGAGGGCCTGTTTGTTCTTGACTGGATACTACTAGATTGTTGTTAAATTTTTTTATTCTTGGCCAGTCGATAAGAATATCATGTTGATGAAAGTTTTGAATATTAAGGTTAGTTGCTTGTTGTTTTATATAAAGGGCTTCATAAATAAATAATTTTTCTGATTTTGCTTTATGTAGAATTGTGAAATTGGTTGAATTGACAGGGTGCCCCATTGCCAATATATGATCGGAAATAGCTGATTTTCCTGACGGTGCCAAGCCTTTCTTAATCAATTTCTGTGGCAAATGTTGCTGGATTCTGCTTATCAATTGCTTTTTCGTACGTCCGATATATGTGCTACCGCACATACATGAGAATTTGTAGACTATGAATGATTTGGAGAGAATTGGCAATTGATCTTTGGCATCCAACCTCATGATTCTCTGTGTACTAAATGTCATATTAACTTTAACACTGGGAAAGTTCTCCTTAGTTATTCTATTCAGCCGCCGTGCAATTATTGAGGCTGGTACGTCGCCTCTAAATGGTAAGTTTAGGAAAACCTGCTTGACGGTATCCTCTCTAGTACGAATCTGCCGTGGTCTGATGTTGACATCAATGAAACGCTCTGGGTAGTTTTTCATTAGCAAAATTTCCCTGAGGTAGCCCAGTTCTTCCTCAATCTTGTGTTCAGAGCAGATCTTCCTGATTCTGTTTGCTAGGTTGTTTACCAAGTTTCTTTTGTGGGATTTTGGCACACTACTGTTGTAGTGAATGTATTGTCCGGTGAAAGTGGATTTTCTATGTATGGCCAGTGTCAAATCCCCGTTTGCTTCTCGAGTGAGTTTGATGTCAAGGAAGGGAAAACTGTCGTCTTTCTCTACCTCGAGAGTGAATTTGATGTCTGGATCGGCTCCATTTGCTTGTTTGAGGATTTCGGAAGGGTCTGCTGCTTCTGAGATGAACAACAAGATATCATCTACATACCTTTTGTAGAGTGCGCACTGGTCAATTATACCTTTTAGGCTCGTTTTTCCAGGTGATACATCTGCCAGGAGGGGTGCGATGCAACTTCCCATAGCTACACCATTGATCTGGCGGTTGTATATCCCTTCGAATGTAAATTGCACGTTTTTAGTGCATGATCTATTCTCGGAGTCACCCATCGATGCTTGAACATGTTTTTCCATATTTTTCAAAATTGCATTAATTCTTGATTCGATGTTCGTTGAATCATCTTTCTGTTTGAGGTCATGCTTAAATTTAGATTGATCATTTATTATATCGTTCATGGCCTACCTGTACGCGTCGGCTTCAAGTATAACAATTCCTGATCTTTTGTCGGGTGTGGCAAGTCGTATGGATTTGTCTGATTGGAGTTTTCTGAGTTCGTCTATGTGCTGTTTTGTGATGATTTGGCTGCCTTTGAATTCCTCCTTGTATTGTTCTAGTGCGCTTACTATCTCAGCTTTCAGTCCTTGTCCATTGAATGTATGTGGGGCGGTGTCTTTCGTTAAGTCATTGTAGAAATTTTCCGTTCCAGCCTGAATGTCAATAATGTCACGTTCACTAAATTTTTTCCTGACTACGCAGAATTTTGCTCCTAAGGAGAGTAATTCTTTCTGGTGTTTTTTGATTTCCCTATAGACACCAATGACATCAAAGACCTCATATTAGCATGCACTAAAAACGTGCAATTTACATTCGAAGGGATATACAACCGCCAGATCAATGGTGTAGCTATGGGAAGTTGCATCGCACCCCTCCTGGCAGATGTATCACCTGGCAAAACGAGCCTAAAAGGTATAATTGACCAGTGCGCACTCTACAAAAGGTATGTAGATGATATCTTGTTGTTCATCTCAGAAGCAGCAGACCCTTCCGAAATCCTAAAACAAGCAAATGGAGCCGATCCAGACATCAAATTCACTCTCGAGGTAGAGAAAGACGACAGTTTTCCCTTCCTTGACATCAAACTCACTCGAGAAGCAAACGGGGATTTGACACTGGCCATACATAGAAAATCCACTTTCACCGGACAATACATTCACTACAACAGTAGTGTGCCAAAACCCCACAAAAGAAACTTGGTAAACAACCTAGCAAACAGAATCAGGAAGATCTGCTCTGAACAGAATATTGAGGAAGAACTGGGCTACCTCAGGGAAATTTTGCTAATGAACAACTACCCAAAACGTTTCATTGATGTCAACATCAGACCACGGCAGATTCGTACTAGAGAGGATACCGTCAAGCAGGTTTTCCTAAACTTACCATTTAGAGGCGACGTACCAGCCTCAATAATTGCACGGCGGCTGAATAGAATAACTAAGGAGAACTTTCCTAGTGTTAAAGTTAATATGACATTTAGTACACAGAGAATCATGAGGTTGGATGCCAAAGATCAATTGCCAATTCTCTCCAAATCATTCATAGTCTACAAATTCTCATGTATGTGCGGTAGCACATATATCGGACGTACGAAAAAGCAATTGATAAGCAGAATCCAGCAACATTTGCCACAGAAATTGATTAACAAAGGCTTGGCACCGTCAGGAAAATCAGCTATTTCCGATCATATATTGGCAACGGGGCACCCTGTCAATTCAACCAATTTCACAATTCTACATAAAGCAAAATCAGAAAAATTATTTATTTATGAAGCCCTTTATATAAAACAACAAGCACCTGACCTTAATATTCAAAAGTTTCATCAACATGATATTCTTATCGACTGGCCAAGAATAACAAAATTCAACAACAATCTAGTAGTATCCAGTCAAGAACAAACAGGCCCTCGACTAGAATACAACAAACATAAAATCGGATTGGCAACAAACTGAAGTGGAAATAACAGAGGCGCATATGGTGACAGAAGTTTCCAAACAATATGAGCGTTTAGCACTGCAATCCACACTGGCGCTGTTACCATGTGGAAATTATAAATTTGCGCAACCAGGTGAAACGATCAACTACACTGGGAAAAATAGCACTCGTACATGTAACAGTGAACAATACGCACAAATGGTTAATTCTCAAGCCATCAAAACAATAATGACCAGATCTCAGACATCACTTTGCAATACTGCGAGAATGACCTTTACATGCAAACACGCATACAAACAAACACAAGCGAATAAACACTTACCAACTAGCCAAAACACGAAACAGAAGTAAAAACGAATCAGATTTGTTACCACTAGGATAATCAATTGAAAACCCAAAATTTATAAATATGTATGATTGTATAATAGATGATTAGTATTCACGAAATAAATGGCCTTTATCCACTTTGTCATTAATGTGTTCTTTCTTCCTAATTATAAATATACTGTGTAAAATAAAAAAGGCATGGACATTATAAAGAATATATATATACATATATATATATATATATATATATATATGTGTGTGTGTGTGTGTGTGTGACTGCTAGAAGTGAGTCGCATTACGGTTTTATCCACGCTAGTTAGCTAGCCGTCATACTCTAAAGATGATCATGGAAGGTCGAAACGCGTCAGTTCGTGTGACTAGCGGTAGTTTTGCTATGATGTTAGATGACTGGTTAAATACAACGGGATTGGTGTTTACTTCAAGCTCGTAAACTTGATTTAAAGAATTGTTACCAGCACCAGCGCAATTAATGATTGTTTAATTGCATTGTCTATATTAATGTGTGTGGCGAAAGCAACAAACAGCCAATGTTCGTGACTGCATAGAAATTATGCAGCCGACATTTTGAGCCAAGTACAATGTAGGCGAGATTATTATAGGTGAGAGCCGTATATCTAATTTTGATTTCAATATGTATGCATTGCGATTTGATCCACGATGTTCAGTTTTTGTCGTACTCCGATGATGATCATGCAGGGTCGAAACGTATCATTGCGCGTATCTGTATTCGTTCCATGTTGTGCGACTAGACAGACAAAATTAATTTGCTGTTTCTTAAGCTCGCAAACATGATTTAGATAGTTGCTTTCACCACAAGAACAATCAATGAATGTTTATTTGCGTAACTTACGTAAATATTCCGCAATCAGAAAAATAATCATGTTCTTAGAAGTATAGATGTTGCGAGCTATATATATATATATATATATATATATATATATATATATATATATATATATATATATATATATATATATATATATATATATATATATATATATATATATATATATATATACATATATATATATATACATATATATACACACACACATATATATATATATATGTATATATACATATATATATATATATGTATATATACTATAAGTGAGAGTCATATATCGTACATCATATAAGCTATAAATTGATTACGTTTGATTTTAGTTATTTATTTATTTGCTATGTTGTACAATTTTTCAAATTGGATTGGTAATCATTTGAATGTCAAACTTGATTTAAAGAATTGTTTCAACCACTCGCGCAGTTAATGCTTGGTAAATAAACATTTGATTTTTTATAGCATTCGATGGAGCGCTAATCATTTTATCACATATCATGTCTTGCACAGACAACTAGATTTTAAATGTCTCTCAACAGAAGCTGTACTTTGAACGGTTGTGCCTAAATCCTTGAATTCATGTTGAAGTTGGATTTCGAAATTTTAAGTTGTAAAAGTCTTATGGAGTTACACAAAGCGAAAGTCCGTTCAACCTCTTAAGGCTTTAAGTTTTAAGAAATTAAACTCACCATAACTAATATTAAATACTTATTAAGATTATAAATAATATTCAGCGTCATGTTATTATAGAATACAAAATTAATAGAATCAGCAGGTAAAATAACTTTATAGATCATGAGAAAATTTGGCGATTTGGCCTTTAAGGACCATGTTCTGCAGATTCGTACATCTGATTATTAATAGTATCGGCTCTTTGGTGGTCGATAACTCCCTATAATAAAATGAATTAATTTTGATTTTTGAACATTTGAAGTTTCCGATGGTTTCCAAAACAAAGTTATTTATTAAAAAATATTGCAATTTTTGTTTGGAATTTTCTTTGCTTAAATTGTTGAAATGTATGGTTTTTCGTTGAATTTAACTATCATTCTTATTTGAGAACTTAGTTTCGCAAGGTACGCTCTTCCACCGATCTGGTACTGTCGGTAAGACTGTTAGATTTTGACTTGAATGAGATCTTGAGAAGGCTGCTCGCAATAACTACAATAAATTCGCCATAATTTATGAACTATGTGGTTTTAAATTCTTAATAGACACAGGTATCGAGCTGAGCATAGTTCGTTTCGATGTGATAGAAAGAGATTCGACTATCAACTATGGTAAAGGGAATCAAATAATTTTCAGTGACAATGGGGAAGAAATCGTCGTTTGCGTGGAATTTTCCGATCACTGACACACAAGACATCATTGGGATGGATTTTTCAATGAGTTTCAACTTGGTGCTAAAGCCAAAGACAGTGCCCAATTGACAGAGCAAAGGAGTAGTGTCGTATAATGAGAATGGGATCTCAGTAGTAAGGTCAGTTCGTCTACCCTGACCCATCGTCGCCAGTGATTAAGCAGAAGTAATCGAGAAACACCTCGAAGCATTTCAACCGTTACGTGCTAATCGCAAAGGACTGAAGACCCAAATATAACACCAAATCGAGTTAGTGATACCATTGCCCTGTTGGCATAAGGTAAAAAGTAATAACAGCAGATCGCTATTGGCGAATTTCAGGAAGGAATTCGTAGACGATCAAATTCCAACTTTGTATCTCCAATCGTAGTAGTTACCAAACCTGTACCCGTAAAATGGAGGGTTTGTATCAATTGTCGACTATTGAACTTAGTAACGAAAAGTGATTCGTAACATCTACCAGACCGGAGTCTTTTGCACATTATTATCTCTTTTTTAAATCTTTTGATATTTTTATTATGGATATAATGCTGTGAAACCTTAGTTACCAATGACTTTTGTATTGCTGTAATGATAGGAAACTAGTTCGACGCAAAAATAGGCTAAAAACACAGACGGATATCAGTCTGTTCAAATGGAGGAAGAATTCTGGTAAGAAGACTCTTGCAACATGAACTAGACAAGTATGAGACCATTTGAAATAAACATCAACAATGAGCCATTTGTTTGATATATTAATGCGGTGTAATCAATGGAAAATATCGGAGTAGTAGGATTCGCACAACCTAAATAGAATATGATAAGCACGAAAACGAGCAAGTTAAAAAGTAAAATCAGCATGCCTTATATTAAAAATAAACTTACTGGCAACAACGGAATCAGCTTTAGAATTTTCAGATAACTCGTTTACATTTGAAACAACGTCAGCATTAGCTATAACACCATTCGCCGCAACGGATAATGTATTAGCCGTAGAATATGAGCTCGCCTGAGATTGACTAAACAGCACATTATTGCTTACAGATGACTGCAAAAACGATAAGACTTCACCTGTCCCTGACGCAACACCTGAATCAACAGAATCTGTAGAAAATGAAGAACTATCGGATGGGGCATTACTGGATATATTTGGAAGCACAGAATAAACAGAACGGCACTGCTCCTTATTTGAAAATCCATTTATATCATTACCATAATGAGAATGTGTAGAAAATTTACAACTCATCAGGCTTGATAAGGAAGCAGTGTTTGACAATGGTAATGTGGTACATTCTTCTTTCAAATTTCTGGTAACACTGGAGGACAACAAGCAGCGTTGTCTAGTTCGCTTAGCAACTGACTCCGGTTCGCATTCCTCGTTTTCAGTTACTTTAGAATGCACACATTTTGTTGCAGCATTAACGTGTTGCACAAAAATACTGTTATCGCCATTGTTGGCTAACATATCTTGTGAAAAAAGACAATGATTTTCACCTAAAAATGTAAGAAATAAATTTTTATCTACATTACGCCAATACTTGAAAAGATAAAGTAAAAAAATCATCAAACATGGAAACTTAACAAGAAAAGCGTTTCGTATAAAAAATTAATAATTCTAGCGAACATGATTTACTGCTACTATGAGTTAGTTTACAATTATGCGGCAATGAACAAACAGTAATGTTGCTTTTGCTTATATGGACATTTCTCGTTCGAATGATATACACTTATCACTTTCTTGAAAACAAATTAAAAATATTCGAATCGTTCCTGCGGTTTGTTTTTAACATTAGTCATGCTATTAAATGCAGACTGGTAGAAAATTAATAAGGAACATGACACAATGACAAAACAGAATTCTCGCAATCTTACAGATAATGGAATTACACCATCCTGCGCAGATTATCGAGGAGTATCAGTTATTATTTAGTTAGTGTAGCCGCCAGTCGTCGAAATGTAAGCCAGTTTCAGGGGAGTAACCTTGAAGACTCCTTCGGTATATTTTGCAGATAGTGCCGCAATTACCACTATCAATTACGGTCCCATCAGAGCACACATACACTAGAAATAGGCGAACTGGTTTCATTTTAAACGACACACTGCTATGAGTACGTTTCCTAGTTACGCAGAAGCATCAGTTCGAAATACTGATAGATTACGGTCAATGATCATGATGACAACAACTGGGTCCGAGCCGCAAAAGAAAATTAAATCCAATATGAGCGTGTTTAGGAGTTAGTTTGGGTTATCGTAAAACGTCTTTTCGGTTGACAAGCATTTGCATACTGAAACGGTTATAACAGTTGTTTAAGAAAGACGTTGTGCATTTTGTGGAAATACCTTAATTATATGAAGTCAACAAATAGCTGAAGAATAAAATGTTAGGCTTTTACCGTGAGTCTCTAAATAAGGATGGACAAACATGTTAGAAACCAGCATGATAAAAGCTGGGGGAGATCAGCTAATAGTCAATTTCCCTATTTATACAAATAAACAAAAAAAGACTTACCGTTAATAGTTAAAGATTTCTGCTCCTTTTCGCGGTTGGCACAATTACTCTCGAAACAATGATCTTTCACATTATGATGATGCACAGAGGACGGGTCAGGAGGGTCGGATTTATGCGAATGCTGTCGAAAAAACTCTGGCTAAAAATTAAGGAAATAGCGAAGTGAAAAAATGCAAGACAAATAAAATGATTTTATTAAACATTTAGTAAAATATAAAATAGACACAATTTCGATATAAATAAATTTTGCACTTTCACGGAACAGATTATATCGCCAAACATTTGTAAATTAATTCAAATTAGATAAGCAATTTCATTACTGACACTGGATCAATAAGCAAGCAAGCAATCTTACCCGGCAATTGGCCAATTATGTGCGACCTGCAGCTATATAACACAAAGCATTTGCCACGCAAGACACTCTGACTCGTTCGTTATCTGCAAAAGCTGTCGTCTTCTGCTCCGTTAATTGTCTACGCTTGATGTTTCGTTTAGCTGTTCTACACACACGGGTTTAATAGCTCAACTTGCAGTCAGTTATGTGAATCTCTTGCTGATTCCTTTCAAATACAGGTTTACGTGCATCTACCCAGAAGATCACTAATAGAGAAACCAGATTCAAATAGCTCTAGAAAGACTGCTGGACGTCCACCTCCACTCTAGTACTTACAATTATCACAACATTAGCCGGTGAATGATTTCTTCGCCATCTTTAAGGCCACCAAAAGTAATGCTTACTCTAGAACCGTTGTAACGTTGCATAGCACTTCAGCTGGGCTGCGCTATATTAAGAATCACTGGCTATTGATATAATAATTGTGAATACCAGAGCAGAGGTGGATGTCCAGAAGTCCTAGATAATATCATATAGTGCATGCTTATCTTCTAAATCACAATCATTAGTCATTTTTTTCATCAGTTTCCTAAGTTACGATTCGTCATACTCTGATTAGCTTAACAAACTCCTATTGGTATTACTAGGAACGGGATCACTATATCGTGGTAGTATTAAAGCACAAGTTCTGCAATTACATGGAGACCTCACGCATGGATTAGAGATAAGTGATGCGTTACCAGCTACGGCAACTCCAGCGTACACTAAACAGTGCGTCCACGACACATAAGAGAACACCATCCGCCTGTTTATATCTCCAAAGCCATGGATGCCTGCAAGTACGTTTATGTACGAGTAGACAAAGTAGTCCCCTCTGAAGCCAAAGTGCATCGGGCCTTAACCGATAATAAAACAAGGTCCAGGACCTTTTGTTATAGACTACAATGTTTTAGTGGAACGCATACTTACACATTCGTTTCAAACTTACTGACTATTCATAAGTAGAAGAGGCTACTACGCCCAAAACCTTCTTTATATTTGGTCAATGAAATATTTTTGAACACCTGTTACTTCAGGTGTATGGATTTGCTGCAGTAACATTTGTTCCGAAGCAGTAGTAATATTTAATTTTGGTTAACATTAGCATACCTTAAAATTCGCCCAGGGTCAGGGTTACCGGACGTCCCGGTGATACTTAATGTAGGAGTGATCCCTCCTCAACGTGGTACGACGGTGTCAACCATGTCTCGATGGCCGATCGTACATGGGCTAACGGGACTATGGCGGTGGTGTCACCAGGGCGTGGTGGATTTCCGACCGGCAATCGGATCTCCTATAAAATACCACATGAGCCCGACGACGGCACCATGACTCGGCGTATGTTCCCCGCCACAAAAGGGTTCAACAGCCACAGGATTACATGGACTCCTGGACAGTACCCCGTACTTCCGAATGGCGAATGAGCTCTCAACAGCCAACGACAACCATGCAACTTACTGCTGCCTTGCAGACTGCGCTTGGATGTGCAAAGGCTAGAGGTGCGTCCTCGATCAAAAAGCCGAGCGGTGAGGGGACACCACTTGTACCAAATTCCCAAGAAACTCCATGAAATCAATGGAGCCGGCTTATCCTCCAAAAGGAGTCAGCCGCAGTAAAGTAAAGTAAAAGTAAAGTACCTTAAAATTCATTGTCTCGGTAAAATGTACTGACTATGCAACCATAGTGTTGGTATAATTTACAAGCTCGAAGTATATTATATATAGTAATTTGGCTCTTAAGTCGCATTGAGGAAGACTTTAAATGAAGTGAGCTCCACTACTGCAGGTTTACAAATTAGCATAGGAGATTATACCGCCCAATAGTCTCACATTCCATACCAAAAATATATTGTGGGTGATGAGATTAAACCATCCGTTTATGCTGACTTTGGCTTATCCTTCCGGTCATATTTGAACTATTTTGTTACCTGGTACGCAATTGCATACAAACATATATATATATATATATAGTAACTTTTTCATGTGCTAAAATAAAAAGAAATTTTATCAGATACAAGAACCGCTTCTTTCTCATTTTCTTCTCAAGTATCTACAAATAAACATCTTTAAATTAAAACTTTATAAATAAACAAATTGCAGCCGGATTTATGCAAGCAGAAGAAGCATGTTCAAGCGTTGAGCTTGAACTGGAGTTGACGCACGCAATTGATTGGTTTCCATTTTTCATACTCACTCTCACAGTTTATATATTTATATTTTTCAATTTATACATAAGGTGATATTCATTTGTATAAACTTGAGAAGAAAATAAAAAAGAAGCGGTTCTTGTATCTGTTTACTTTTGCACATGGAAAGGGTATTATGAATTTTATTAAGGCTCAAATCCAAAAAAATATATATATATATATATATATATATATATATATATATATATATATATGATGTCCATTCCTTTTTAATTTAACAGTATTCTTATAATTAGGAAAACAAAAATAACAAAGTGGATAAAGGCCATTTATTTCGTGAATACTAATCATCTCTTATACAATCATACATATTTATACATTTTGGGTTTTCAATTGATTATGCTAGTGGTAACAAATCTGACTCCTTTTTTACTTCTGTTTCTTGTTTTGGCTAGGGTTCGAACTTTGGCTCTAGCCACTACGCCACCTTACCGCACACAACATAAAACTATCAGTTTCTAATAAACTTCGTGTTTTTATTAGTCTTCTTATTATTTAGATCTTCTACAGTTCCAATTAACCCTCCAGAAACATTCATTAGATAATTGACAACTACCACTATAAAGAAGTTAGACAACTAAAGTATAACAGCGCTTTTAGTATATACGTATATTGTCAATGTAAACTAAGCCTGGTATAAGATATGAAATGCTATTCACCAAGTCGACAGAATTCGTACCTATTAAGCAGTTGATGAATCGCGAATACTATCATGAAAATTTTAGTTTCTTCTGGCCTCTTACATAAATGGTAGATTATACCAATGGTATATGTAAGCGACTATGCCATGTTATTCCTGGGAACTATATGTTACGTTAATATATAACCATATGAAGGACAATGATATCCTTATTTTTATAATTCATATTATATCCAATGCAAAAATTGATGCCGAATCTAGCTATATTTTAGATTTTTATTTAAGTTCTTGCTAATTAAGATGGATCTATATAATAAAAATAGAAAAATTGCAAAAGAATCGGTATACAAATGGTGTGATCTGCTTTGATAGGGTATACTCATAAAATCATTTTTGAAAGCGTAACAATGTAAGCAAACAAACCTGGCGCTGAGAGTATTGCGATGACGGTGTTGACATACAGAAAGTAGGTGAAGTTGGAATAACACTTGAAGATATCAAAGTGACATCTGTATCCATTTCAGGATAATCCTGCTTTGGTTGCATTTTAAAAATTAGGCATTAAAATACGAAAAATTAGCCTTAAAAGGGTAGTTAATAATGAAAATCACATGGTATAATAGGTCAAATAAATCTTAGAACGGCTATTGTCTAAGTCATAAATACGTAAATAAACGTTTGTACACCCGAGCGCTTAAAATTTCGTTAATTAAACATTTTATTCTAACATATTTAAACTTACATAGCATCACATATACAAGAACAAAGCCTATGTATAATACCAGGATCAGAATAGCAATAAAAAATGACTAGCAATGCAAAATCCAAGGAAGCTGTGCTGCCAAAAGAAGACAGTGCGTTTAAAGGTAATTAAAAGCACAAATTGTAGATTTCCCACAATGTGATTTAAAAGAGAATGTTAATGTACAAGAACTGGCTTCGTCATTTTTATACGTTGGCTAGTTAGCGTCTCGACAACGTAATCATGACGCTTCCAAAACGAGTAGATTATGGCCTCGAGAGTTGTATTTGTTTCTGTGATGCCAACAATCTCCTGATAACTACTAAATATCCTGTCGAGCAGGACAACGCATTGTTTGCAATCATAAATTCGTGCAAATTTTAAAATTGTAATAAAATTATTTATAAGTTGAAATATGTTCAGTTTATAAACAGTAATATATATATATATGTTTTTAAATAAACTCAAAATATAGTGGAATGTGCGTGACAAGTAAAAGAAAACTACTTTTCTAAATAACACACTAGGCATCTAGCCCCACCTGATGGAAAGACTAAACAAAAAAACGAGTTGGCGTATAACTGAAAAATTTTGTGCAATGCGCGGCAGGGTGTCGCAGTTGGCAGAGTTACAGAATCCGAAGTAAATGTGCACTGGTAAGAGCCCCGTCAGGGCAAAATTCTGAGCAGGATATGAAAATTACTTAATAAAGAAGAAAAGTGTCTACTGTATAAATCGCTTTTTCTACCTTATACGAGGCCTAGTTTATAGTGAAATATGAATATTTTACGGGATTGGTATTTATATATACCTCGCAATCAGGACTTTAATAATTTATATTACAATCTGTGGAATCAATGATTGGTTAATGTAGAAGGTTATCCAATCAGTGCCAATTATAATACATCAAACAGTGAGTTTCTGTCAGCACATTCGAGTTAAGATGCAGAGAAAAGTAATAAACAATGATGTAAATTGTTTAAATCAAGTTTGCAAGCTTGAAGTATAGATCAATCCAATTGTATTTAACCATTTGTCTAACAAAATAGCAAAACTACCGTCAGTTGTTCGACAACTGGTTAAATACTAAGGGATTGTTGTTTACTTCAAGCTCGCAAACTTGATTTAAAGAATTGAAACCACAACCCGCATAATCAGCGATTGTTTAGCTGTATACACTGATGGAAAAGCGGAATCAATCGCAACATGTTCAAAAGCTAAATAATTTCCATACGAAACTGTAAATCGACGTGGCAAAGTGGCAAAATACTGACAGGGCATTTTCAGTCTCAGTGCATAGAAGAACCTAAAGATTTAAAAAAGATAAGGCCAACAGAATATGTTCATATTTTGTCGGAAAGACGGTTATTCGAGCTTTTTACATCTATTTAAGGTTGATTGTTATTTATTTTTCTACAAAATTGAATAAAAAAGCTGCAACGGACTAGAGCACGGTTTGAGTCGAACATGTGTTTCAGAATGAACGACAAACCTGAATGCTACAACGTCATCTATAACTAATTGCTACATGATCTATTTGAGACCATCGTTGTTCGGGCGCTGGAGGAAGCCATGAAGCACAAAGCCTTACACTACGTATCAAGTTTTAACTAACGCAGTCTTTTTGTTCCAGTAGTTTTCTTTCTTTAACAAAATATTTCGGCTGCCTTCTCCATTTGGTCCATCAGTTTGATCTGAAAAAAAGTGAGAATGTATCAAGTGAAGGCGGCTGAAAAATTTTGTTATAGAGGAAAAACTACCGGAACAAAAAAACTGCGTTAGTCTTAAAGCAAATCAGGTAATAGTTTTTGGTGTTGTTCAACGACTGGTGAAATATAAGTGGATGGGTGTTTACTTCAACCTCGCAAACTTGATTTTAAAAAATCAACAAAAATTAGATATGATTGGCAACAAATTGAAGTATAAGATGTCTAAATGACATCAGTATTCACATTTTCAATGACAGAAATCGCTATCATCATTGAAATTTGCACACACTACGTTGTTATCATGAAAGATAAGAAGCGAGGGAAAGACATTTGTACGCTTAAAAGCCAACAAAGCTAAGGTCAAGCCGAAAACAATCCATCAATGTAATAATAACAAGATTTCAAGCATTACTTTATAATTCAATAAGAATGACCTCTGCATGAACAAAGACACCTACCAAAACGCAACTAACTAACCACCAACAATCGTATAACTGCTACAAAGAAATCCAAATAAAACTGAACACCACATTTCATTCACTTAATTGAAAACCACGAACGGATATTCCTGAGATTGGGATGTTTAATCAAGTAATCTTTAAATAAATCGGCCATTATCCACAATATACAAACACTTGATTATCAATTTTCTCCTTATCTAAATGTATGCAAATATACTTCATGAAGTTTGAAGAAAAAAGAAAATTAAAATTTAAATAGTTCATGATATAGGGGAACGAAAATTCAACAGTGTACATGACCGCCAGCTCAGTCCCAGTGCCCGTAAAGTCATTTTGTGCAGTATATGATGTCCTGAGAAAAAATTAAATTACAGCCCTATTTATGCAAACAGAAATATTATGTTCGAGCGACAAGCTTGATCTGGAGATGATGAACCAAAGTGATTTGTCGTTCTACTATTTCACACTTTTTCTACGTTTAATTTTTTTGCTATGAAATTTTAATATATATTCATTCATGGATTTTTGGAGTGTTAATTATAAAGAAAAAATTCTTCTATCTGATAAATTTTCTTGTTATCTCAGCATAAAGGGATGAGTACTATGAATATTATTATAGCTCACGTTCCAAAAGAGCGAAAACTAATTCAATATCAAACAAGAAATCAAACGAAGACGATGATTAGTAGCAATCTGAAGACTTATATAATGCTATACTAATATGATGAAAATCAATAAACACTATTAGCTCAGAAGGTATAGTAAACCAACCTGTGTTGCCGAGTTCGGAATATTACAACGTAAATGTAACTCATCAGTGCGTGATGGATGACATGGCTGATCAGATTCGAGTTTTGCCGAATTTACGAAACTACATTTATTAGTTTCAACAGTCTTTGCATTGTTTGTGCACATTGTACAGCCCATGTTACGTCTTGTGAGATCCCCTACACGCGATTTGCTGAAGAAATGGTAATCTGAGCAAATACAACTAGTAGTATCCCGGCAGCTGGATCTACAAGATTCCACATTCAAGTTGCAATCTTGCATTAACTCATGACACGTGCCACCCTCAAAATAATAGGGATCACAACTGGGGCCACTACATATAGCAACATTCGCATCAGAACACGGCGAGCATCTTTGCGCTGTATTTTTTAATGGAAAAGTGATATTATTTTTTAAACATTCCCCGTTCCTCTTTTCAACATTGCGCGACGTGATGAGTGTTTCTTTCTCAATCTTTTGCTTCTTGGACCGGTCGATTACCGAAATGTTATCGAATTCTTGTGATGAGACAAAAACATCGTTTATTTCCGTCAATGCAGATTCATGGCAGACGCTGGTTTCATTAATAGATTGAGAAGTCATATTAGCGGCAGTACTTTTCGTCCAAATGTCATGAGCATCACTCTTAAGCGATTCATCACCACTCGAAAATTCATCCAAATGCATTCTCAAATAATGTGCTATTTCATTAGAAATCTGGCAGTCGTAACTGTTATTACGCGAAATAGAAACTTTATCGACAGTAGCGGGCTTATTGGTTTTAACACGCTTCTTATCGGCATAGCTCTTTTTTGGGCCGCCAGATATCTGACATGACTTAGTTTGCTCTTTGGTTGTCACTAAAGAATTTTCGTCTGGATGGCATTTTTCGTGATTCGTTGAAGAAACCTGTCTAAAGCTATTTTGACCAGAGCTATGATTACCATCAGCAAAAACATCATCATTGTCATGGTCAAACTTAGCCACAGTATCGCTGCCGTTGCAACTTGCATGCGCGGAACTCTTTTCTGCCTTGGAATTTCTGCTAGCATTAATTTCAAGCCATTTCTGTTTTATTTGAGCTTTCCGATGACTCGACATTCGGCCACGCCAAACAAAACGTCTTTTTGGAATCTGTTCTGCCTTAGTTTTTTTCTTTAACGAAGGACTTGAATTTGTCTCATCATTTACCTAAAATACCAATTTATAAATTTCAATTGCAGTGTAAGTACGAAAGTAAAATTACTATTGCGTATACATATTAACATAATGATGGGAAGTTTATACCAAGTGATAGTAAATAAACAAATAATAGCACAATAACATTGTGAACGAATATATGCAGCGTTACATAAAAACTGGCAGTCCTACCGGCAACGTTATCAAAAAAATATAGCTAACTAAATAAACAATGTTATGCTCCTTCAGAAACAAATACAGACATGCAAGATCATTGCACCAATAGATGCCATTGAAAAAGGGATTTCATCACCCTAGTTTCGAACTTAATTTTACCAACACGCACAGTGATCTCAATGCTTCACCTGTGTGACCTAATAGAAAAAAACTTGATATTTAGAACACGAGCACGATTGAAATTCCGACCAGGGGTGTTATCATACAAATAGAAAAACTAATTTAAGTATTAAAACCAGTCGTTTCAGTGTCTCCTACTAGAGACCTTGCAAGCATAATTTTTAGGAAGAAATAATAAAGTAAACGAACCAATTTCTATACCTCATTTACAAATAGCCACTGCTATTTGTCTTTGACAGTCCTTCAGATGTCCAATATGAAGGTTTGGTTAATTCGAGCACTTTCTAAATCTTACGTAAACCAATTCTCAGTTGCTCAGATTAAATGGCCTTTGTTAACAAAAAATAAATACGCGACGATAATATTTTATGCTAACCTATATTTATAACTTATTCTAATTTGGGCAAATAGTGCTTATCAGCCTTGGTTGGCAGACTATCTAGGTGAAGGAAAACTCCGAATACAAACCATCACTAGGAATGGGCGACCTAGTGTTCATTCACAGTCCACATACAATCATGAAAAGTACAACTTACAATAATTAAATACTGCATCGGCCGTCGCGCAGTATAAAAAGGGTCGCCTTATCTGCTGAGCCGCGCAGGGTGGATAAGCGAAATGGGTCTACTGCAGGCAATTTTATCTCCGATTCTGTCTCCTATCCTTCCCCTTCCTCTTGTCAATCTAACAATAACACTCTTTTAGATACTATATAAATGGTTGGTTTAGATTATAACACAAAGCACAGGCGTATTTAATGTGCGAACATTAAAACAACTTGGAAAGCAAGAATCTCTTGCTCGTACGTTGGATAAATTAGAAATCGACATATGTTGCGTATCTGAAACCAGAATACAGGATCCTACATGCACTACAGAACTGGTTGCATCATCCCTGTCTACGCGTTATTGGCTTCGAACATCTGGTTCCACAGAGTTCTCTCAAGCCGGTAAATGGGGCGTTGGTATTGAAGCTTGCTTAATTGAATGGATCCCTTTAAATAGTCGATTGTGTGCGGCACGTTTAAATACATCTACCAAAATCAAAGCAAAAAACCGTTATCATCGTTGACTCTTCGTTGTATCTGCATATCCTCCTACCGATTGACGCGCAACGATAATGGTGAACGGCTTTTGGATAGCTGTGCTGAACATAGACTATATTAAAGTAGTACAAACTTAAGACGTAGTTAAATACTGTTTGTTAAGACGTAGTGTTAGACGTTGTGCTACATGGCACCCTACAACACCCGGACAACAGTGGACTCAAATAGATCAAGTAGCAATTAGTTATAGATGGCGTGGTTGCATCCAGGATTGTCGTTCTTTTTGGAACACTTATGTCGACTCGGCCCATGCACTTATCCGTTGTAGATTTGTACTAGAATTTTCCGGGAAAATAATTAAGAATAAACCCCAAATTGATGTAGACAAAATTATGAAAATATTCTAAAGGCTAATCTAACTGGTCTGGATGGCGAAAATCCGAATAAACTTTGGTCCAAGATAAGTTCCACTATGCACAATGCAGGTACTACAGTATGTGGAATTGCAGGCCCCCGCAGAAATAATCACTGGCTCTGTAAAATCTATGGAGTTACTCGAAATAAGACGCCAAATACCACCTGCCTCGACTCATAATAATACCCGTTGCAATATAAGACGCCAACTGAAGCGCAGTCTAAAAGTCGATTTTGAAAACTTTTGTATCAGAAATGCTGGGGAAGTGGAAGTAGATTTCGCGTCAGGTTATAGTCGCTGTTTGTTCCAATTTATTCGCGCAACAGGTCCGAGAAAATTAAAAGTTAGTGAAACTATAAATGATAGTAACAATGATTTAATAACCGATAAAATAAGTCGTCTTGAAAGGTGGGCTGAACACTTTAGAGATCAATTTTCATGGCCACCCGCGTCAGTTCCGATTCCCGAAAGCATGTCTGCATCAACAGTGTGGAATGTTAGTCCCGAAGAACCATCCGAGTTAGAAGTACGTGATGCAATCCTGTCTCTTAAACACCACAAAGCCACAGGCCCTGATGATTTGCTTCGAGGATTGTTGAAGGATGGTGGCGAAATAATTTCACGAGTGTTGAGCAAACTTCTTCATACTATATGGAATGAGAAAACCATACCACTTGATTCGAATGAGTCGTCCATCATTCTCATCTTCAAAAAAGGCAATCGTAATTCGTGCGATAACCACTGTGGTATAAGCTTGACTCCAGTCGTATCTAGGTTATTTGCTTCTATTATCCTACGTCGTATTAGCGCTTCACGTGAATCACATACACGTGAAGAACAGGCCGGATTCCGCGCGGGACGATGTTGTATAGATAATATTCTACGTTAAGGCAAGCTCTCGAACAGAGACATTTATATCACCGTCCAACAATAGCCGTCTTTCTAGACTTCAAGGGTGCATTTGATTCGTTGGATCGCAATGTTTTATTTCATATCTTGTCGAAAAGCGGTGTTCCCACAAAATTTGTTAACATTATACGAGCTCTCTACACAAATACTTCTGGTCGCGTTAAGGTCTACAACGAATTAACGCATAATTTTACAACCAGCAGTGGTGTTCATCAAGGTTGTCCACTTTCCCCATTTCTTCTTTAATTGTGTAATCGATGCTATTATGAACAACACTCTCCCACACATTCAGGATGCTAGATTTGAAGTTCTCCCAGGCGATAAACTAGTCGATCTTGAATATTCGGACGATATCGTACAATTATTCGACAATCGGGATGCTTCCCAAGCCACCTTGAATAGATTAACAGACGTTGTTCCGTCTTTCGGTATGAAATTCGCACCCACTAAATGTAAGATACTGTTACAGTAACACCCACCATTCACTCCAACGTTGCGACTGCAGAATGAAGATCTACACATAGTCGACAAGTTTACATATCTTGGGAGCTCTATCAATAACGTAGGCAATATGTCCGACGAGATGAGAATACGGATCGCGAAGGCTAGAGTAGCTTTCTCGAACTTCCGTCATTTATGGGGAAACGCGAATATTTCACTTTGCCTTAAAGGTGTTTACAGTGAATCTGTGCGCTAGTGAAACTTGGCCTCTTAGAGTTGATGATTTGAGACGCTTACAGGCATTCGATTATCATTGTTTGAGAAGTTTAGCACATGTTGGTTACCAACAACGAATAACTAACGTTGACATCCGTAGACGTATTTTTGGATCTGATAAAAAGAGCTCGTCGTTCGAAAAACAAATAAGGCTCCAGCAATTTCCTTGGTTCGGTCACGTATGCCCTCATTTCGATTGCCCAGTAGAGCTCTGTTCTCTCATCCAGCATCAAATTGGCGTAAGAAACTAGGTTACCATTATCATCATTATGTCTAGCCGTAGAAAAGTCAAAAGTGACTAATGCTTCACTGCCATAAAGAAACAAGGTGGGCCGTTTGTGACATGGCAGAAACAATTGAAGTCATTGCATCCAAATTGGGTAGAATAGGACCTACACGTCTGCCAGGATGGGGTCCTCGTGTGAATCATAGTTCATGGTTAGAAACCCTTAGCGATATGGCATCGAATCGAGCTCAGTGGCGATCTTGTTGCAGATGTCTAGTAGAATCATCTTCGTAACTTTATTTTCTTAGTAGGGAAAAGTTAGCTGTGAGGTTTGGTTTGTTTAGGACATGATACAGTGAAATCCGCAAGGAAGCTGTATTGCTGATGTCGCCTTGCCCGAATGCTAACTTGGCCATAATAGTGTTGTAGAGAGGTTTAGTTTGCCTCATTTCTGTGAGCTATCCTTCTCTACCTGCCTCTCTCTCCCTATCGTAAATCTCAAAGAATTTGTCTAAAATATTATTTATGTTCATTTCTATACTTTTTTTCACTCCTCATGGTTATATGGCAGTAAAACATTAGTCACTCTTGACTTTTGTATGGCTGGACATGATGATATAAGTTTATCGTTACAAGTTTTACCTTTTTTAAATATGAGAACATGAGAACTCACTCCATGGAATAAAATTTATTAATAAATATTATTACTACTAGTATCTACAGCCATTATTCTGGATTCGTTAATGGTTTCGTTCATCCAATCTCAACTGTACATTTATCGTATTCAATCCCCTCTTAGCTATGTCTGTCTTCGTTTTGCGCAAGTTAGATCATTCCTTTCGTGTAATGTCATGTGGTGTGTCATCGCTTTCACTGTACATCAGCCAACTAAATCGGCACAATTTAACAATAAGCGATAAAGGCTGATCGAAGAGCGACGAGACAGAGCATGTCAGTTTATAGAATTTTTTTCGTATTCTTTGTGAAGCGAATATAAGACAGACGATTCAATATAGAACATGGAATGATTGAGATTGATAAGATATTGCAGCACAGACTGCTCAATAATTCAGCAGTTGAAAAGAGAAAATTCAAACCAAATTTCCAGACAGTACCATCCAGGAGCCAAAGTGCTTATAATATTAGCAAAATGTCTCAAAACCAAAATACCGGTTAGAACCTCACACATGCCTTATTCAATGGGTTAAATTGTATGGAGTAACTATCTTAAAGCGGTTACGGGTTACACTGCGAGACTATCGAGGATCATCAACGAAAAATGGTTAAAGATTTAAAATTTTCATCCGATAAATGTCTGCGCAGATTCCAAATACAAAGATTTAAATATATACAGCAGATGGACAAGCATCGAAATAAACATTTAGCATACACATACTTAAAGTACACAGAATCAGTAAATTTGAATACATACATTTGTTGACAGTCTATCCCTAGGAATGTAAGGTTGCGTTTCAGCAGTAAAATGATTTTCCAATTGCAAATTAACATCCTCCAGATGCGATATACCGCCTTCGCTGGCAGGTACAGTTGTTTTCGCTAACAAACGAGACAAAACCGGACCCAAGAGACCATAACCGGTAACAAGATTTCTACGACGCTCACGTTCACGCAACTGACGATTGTAGACACCAACTAGCGCCAAGCGTATTTCTATTTTAACAGAAATAAATAAAATTCGGACATGTTTTCTAACCGGCGCGTGTAGCTTAGCATATTTCAGTATTTAGTATTGAAAATATCAAAAAAGATTTCGCGAATACAACGTACTATTTAATGCATTGATAAAATACAAAAAATTACAAACAAATTAAATATGAGTTTCAGCGTATAATTTTGTTGCGAAGCTTATTCTAAATAGGATAGAGTAAGAATATTTTAGTTGTGAGTCAATATCATCAACTGAAACAAAAATATTTCACTGTGAAAGAACAATATGAAGGCGCATACCAAAACCAGACACCGAAACAAGACCAAATTATCAACCAACCGAAAGCAATAGGCCAGATAAACCGCAAGACAAGATGACGTCGAAAATACAGTACCACTGAAGTTTCTTCATGAAAAAAATTAGCTTACCCATTTTTCTCTATTAGTAAAATAAATGTGAGAAATTGTGCATTCAAACACATTTATTATAAAATTATGTCTATAAAGCACAGATTTACACTACAAAATTACGTAGAACTAAATAACGTCGGTAACTCAGTCAATGAAAGAGAACATGATTGAAAAGAAGCCTAACATAAACCAGCACCACAATCACATTCATTACATCAAGGTTGCGATCTTGATGTAAAAAATCAGTTTCATTAGATACATACATTCTTCAGTATAAACTAGGCATTGTATAATGTAGAAGAGGCTATTCAGTTAGTAGATAGATTTCGACATTATTTGAAATTTTCTGAGGCCAGGGCTCGAATCTAGGTACTGAGCTTTCCTGCTGCACACAAGTTTTAGTTATAAACTAATAAATAATTTTTGGTTAGGATTTTCGTTAGATGGAGCCTATATGACATCAATTTTCACCTAAGGTTCCAACGAACCACCTCCAACCTGTAATCATAGAACAGAAATCACGCAACCTGGAGAGGTGGTACTGAATTGAAAATGTATAAAATTAAACATTTGGTTGCGTGGGCGCTGACAACAATTATATGAATAGTTTACCATCTTAATATTAACACCAATTCCATAATGTGCATACATCATCACAAAATAGCTATTTTATCCGACACGCTTTATTCTTAGTCAATCATTTATAGCAGTTTACTTGTATGTAATGTCTCCTTAGCAAAAATTACAAATAACCATTATTTCATATGCGTTTTCGTGACTCGACGGCTGCTTCCATAATTTTTCTGACATTTCTCCAGCCTAATCAGTGCATTTAGGATGAAACATTCACTTGTATTCACGCCAGCCATAAATAGAACCCTTACAGCTCTTTAGACCTTAAAATTGGCTCCTGCAACTCCCCTCTCCTCCGGATTTGGCCTCGACACGCTGATTATGCGATCGAATGTTGCAGCGCATTGTCTGCCGGGCACGTTACCAAAAACAATGTTGTGATCTGTGTCCATCCTTCACACTCAGCATGGACCATCATCAAAAGCATGTACTGTCTTGGACTCCAAATTTGTTACAATGACTTAATTCACGGCGCATAGGAGAGTGCGTGTAGACATCAGGCATAGGCTTGGTATTGTGAGACGCAAATAGCTTGAATTAGATGTTGTAGGCTATTCTGAATATCTGTGATAAAGCAGGGCGCATTGCGTCTTGTGGTTACGGGTTCGCCAGGAATTCGAACCTGCCCTTATAGATAATGTTCACCGGAGCAAAACTTGTAACTGCTAATACTGTAAAACGCATGGCCTGCTCGACAAAATATTTCTTGCCTCGCTTCTACATCGTGGCCGCAACATTACAATACATCTCACATAGCCCTGAGAGCTCGCTCAGTCCGAAGGTTGTAATTCGCCGCCACAAAATACTTTGAGTAAAGGTTCCTGCGCCACTGATTAAATATCCTCGATGCATACTGTGCGCCACAGTCGGTAGCATGCGAGCGGATAAAATCGCGATAAAATTTTTCGATAAGGTACCAAGCGCCGGTATAACCAAGCATTTCATGCCAAAAGCCATTAGTTTTGTCCGTATAGACTCTGGCACAAACCATATCAAAGGAAATCCTTCGTTTTACCTTTGTTGCATGGCTACGCTTTATTTGATATTGATTGAATGACTATTTCTTGTCAGGTGTTATCATTGCCTTGTTCTCGAACAGCAAAATTTTTGCTCACTATATAAGCTGCCGCATTCTCAATACCAACTTGATGGTGAATCGTTACATTGTATTCCTCGAGTACTTCAAAAGCCCGGAATAATCGTTTCTAGTTAATATCAAGTGAACGCCCATGCACTTGTGTTTTGTGGTCGATAAAGACGTTAATAGGGCCAGTCGTAAGGTTAATAGATCTTTCAGTGACGCTTAAGTTTTTCTCCACCTTAGTGATAGTGCGACTAATATATATCGCGCCAGACGTCCATCCACTTGTGATACTGTTCTTATACCAATATCTGACGCTTCTGTGGCAATTGCTATGCTACCCACCGGAACAGTCAAAATAGTGGTCTATTAATTTATGCTTGTATTAGATAAACGCTTCTTGGGCCACTTCAGTCAACGAAAACCTATTTTATCGCGTAACTTGGACAAAGATTGTTGAGTAACCGCCTTCTCTGCAAGACATGGTCTAAAGAAATTCACCACACCAACAAACCTGCGCAATTGCTTACTTGTAATTGACACCGCGTAATCCTTGATAGGCTGTACGTTCGAATCAAAGTGCATACATCCATTTGCAGAAGCTAAGTGATCCTGGAGACGCACTTGCCAACCTATCTTAACCTTCGAAGGATTAAAATGTTATTGCCATTCTACGTCTTTGGACACTGTCTGCAGCCAAGTACACAAATTTTCAATAATTTCCCGTATAATGATATCATCAAGGTACGCTGTAGTACAGGCAAAGTCACAGATGAAGCAGTCAATCAACCTTAGGAACACTAGATGCGTTCTTTAGACCAGATGGCATCAGAGTGAATTGGAAATGACCTGAGGGTACCTGCACAGCTACTCCCCATCGGTCTTCGGGCCGAACGCCAATTTGTGAAAAGCTCTGGTTTAGGCCAAGTACGACAAAATACTCGTCTCCCGCTAGATATAGGTACAGATCGCGTAGGGCCAGTATGAAATACAGACCTGGTTTGGCCAGATCGTTTAATTACCTGTCGGAGTGAACCATCCTTTTACGTAACGTAAGCCATTGGAGCGCCACACAATAAGATGGCTCAAGTACGTTTGCATCGCTTAGAACGCTGCTGCTGTTTTCTTTTGAACATCAAAAATACTTGGTGATTCGTAACACTCGTTCAATAATAACCAATGTTTAAAGCGATCGACCGATGGATCAGGACACTCGATTCAATCATGGAGTCGGGATATAATTTCGTACAGATTTCTTTCCACCACCTGAGCAGCCGGCGTGCTTCCTTTTGAATCAGAATGATGCATATCGACTAGATAGTACTCATGCTATTTGACCTCGAGAGGCCTACGATAATAGTGTCAATCAATGTTATTATGCAATTTTCTAATGGCCTAAACCTAAAAAGTGTCAGGCTATTCGCTACAATAAAAGACATTGGGTAGACACTTAATAACAAATTAGTGTACCATCTGTCCGCAGATCACTATTCAATTAACAACCTTAGAGTAAGAACTGAATGTTTAAGATCACTTCTGGACGTAATCCTGCCGGCTACGCTCTAACAAGTAATTCAGTTAAAGCGCTGAGATAACATAAACACATTAAAGCGACCAACTACTATAATCGAGGTTTCGATCTTGATATTATCATCTGACCCATTAATTACTTACATATGTCAGTATAAAAGAAGAATTATATAGTGTAGAAAAGGTAATTCATCCAGTAGACCGGGTTAGTCCCAATTTGGAGCTCATTATGTACTGGCCAGAATTTGCTGCGGACAGGGCTCGAACCTGGGCACATGTTTCAGAATGTGTTGCTCTAACCAATGAGCCCAAAATTCCAACTAACTATCCAGTGTCCGTTAATTATTTTAACATGGATCTAAATTGATGCCATATGAGCTCCACCTAAAAGAAAAGACTAACCAGGTTACATTAGTTAGTATATAACTGAAATTTGCGTGTAGTGTGCGGCAAGGTGGCCGAAACCAATTTACTGGATGAATTGCCTTTTCTACAGTAATGAATTCTTAGTTTATACTGACATATGTAAGTAATTAATGCAACCTTGATTATAGTAATTTTTATCACTGCCCGATTTATTCACTGAATAGCTTCGAATTCATTTTAAGCTGAGTGTTAATGAGAAGCAAAATATAAGAGCAAACTGGTTTTATCCAGACAAGGCTTATCATAAAATGTGTAGTCCTAAAATGAGGCAAAATGTTACAAAAATGTCCCAACATTTGATTTCAAAAGTCGTCAATATCGCAAAAGCTCGACTGTCCATGTCATAAAACTGTGTATGAATAGCAGAAAGTAAGTGTTTCTTATGCATATAAATAAACAAAAATAAAAAGATAGTCGTGTAGATGTCGAAAACCTATACAATAAACTCTAATCCATAAATCATTTGGAGATTATAGAAAATTCTGAAAAATTAAAAATAAAATTTAGGCATTTGTAAAATATAATTTACGCTAAAATCGGCAATTATTAAGCACGCGGGATAGGCTAATAGCACAGAAATAATGTACATTCAAATTGGTTTGCCTTAGAGTGACAACCCACAATCCCAATTCAAATTAAATTAAATTCGATAGATAATTTGTGATTCCGAAAATTATGACATTTTGACAGTCTAAATATGAATTATAAAGGAAGTCTTTCTTAAAATAATATACCATTACCGTTGAATTAGTATGTGAATTTCATCTAAAACCCACGACTTAGAGCATGCACATACAATGACGGAAATTGGTATGAAGATCAAGAGGCGTTTATCAAACAATGAGAATGAAGCCTCCACAATAACATCACACCAAAATGAAGTCCGTGAATTTTCATTATTAAACATTAAACGACAAAGCCAACTATAATAATACAGCTAGAAATTAAACTAAATAAAATAAAAATAACAGAAAATAAATATCAAACTAGTACATAATACAATTAAACATTTACCAGTTTCTAAAGGATCATAGCAATCATTTAGACGAATGGAAGAAATAAGTTCTTCTGCATCATTATTGTACTCCTAAAATTAAAAGAAATGCAAATCTCACCACTTCAAATTCATTTCTAAGTGGCATAAGACCAAGAAATTTTAGGTTTTCAGCCTTAAAAGAATTTAAATCATAGAATGCCATTTGCTCGTCGTGTACGTTTATTGTGTGATCAATAATTGATGTATGGTCAACCAAAAGATTGGTAAGAACTTTATGACCGAAATACCCATCAATATAAAAACGCTTAAAATGATCTCTACATTCATACTGAGATTTGGTTTTCACCCTACAGGAAACTTCTTTCCTGTAAAAATAAATAAGAATCATATACCTACCAATTGCCAAGGCCTAAAGATTTAACTGCGTCCAGTAGTAAAAGTTCTTCCCCGCCACTCCATGTACTTTCATGCGTAAAGATAGCTTCCACATTAGATAAAAACGACTAAATACACAAAGATGACATATACTTTTATTTGATATTTGTGTGACTTCTTGTGGATTCCACCTTCAACACCCCAAGAGAAACACTTAAATAAAGCAAATAGAATCAAACCTTTATACACAACAGCACAGATGTACACTCGACACATTTAATTGCAAAATTTTTAATTTTTTGTAAGCAATGCGAGCATTTTATAGATTTTGACAACATTCCACTTAAGCTCAATTAAATAGCAGAATCTTGTAAAAGCACAAAATAATAGTACAAATTTAGACACATAATCATTTAAATAAATCATTAAAAGCATATATTATTCCTGAGGATACATGGATTTGTGAACAGTTAATGTAAAATTAACGATATATTTAGTAAATGTGTAGACAAACTTAATTTTCATGGTTATAGTGCAAAGGTCGTATACTTTGTGCGACTTCGTAGATAATTTAAAACAGAGCTTTGTCCAGTAAACGCCCCGGCTGCAAATAAATGCCGTGCAACGTTACAAAAAGATTTAAGAGCTGTAGAAGCTGAGATACAATTACTGATATGGGCCTTTATTAGGACCGTGTTGTAGAGGCCCTTAGGTCACTACCATAAAGGGGTCTCTTGGATGCCAGGCCCGCAAAATCCGTATATGCGGAATTATCATCTATCTTGGAACACTTAAATTCCTGTGAACTATCTCTTAAGCTACAATCCTTAAGTCCACTAGCCAACTGCTCTCTATCCTCAGTATTTAATAAACCAGACATAATATTATTGAATTACTTGCAAATTATATATTACATTAAATAAGTAAGCTTACCCGGATACGCTGATATCCACAGGATACTGAATCGGAATGATTGAGACCTTAAAATAAATATACCCTTTAAATACCCGAAGCAAATTAGTGGTTGTTTTCGCTGATAATTAAAAAGAACAATCGACAAGAAGGTTATAATGTTGTATTCACAAAGAGTAGGAAATGGAACCACGCAATGTCTGCTTGTGCCTTTCAGCAACTCAGAACAAAAACTCTCTCCTTTCCTTCTACAAGACAAGTCAAAATCTTCGACAAAATGAACAAAAGAACTTCCAAAAAAAATTACAATATTTTTCAAAAATTACAATATTGTTTTACAGAACCAGCGACAACATCAAATGTCCAAAAATAAAATTGATTTATTTTAATGTGAGGATTTATGTGATGTCTAAAAATTCAATAAACCTCTACATACACCCTCATGTTTAAGATGATTAACCATACATGATGTAGTCTTCATTCTTCGGTTTCTTGATGACCCTTCCAGAACGAGTTTCAACAAGTTTTGCTGGTACTTCACCAGATTTCATATTCATATTGCATTGTTCTTTATTCTCAGTGGTCTTCGTTTTAATCTTTACTTCTTTTCCATATTTATTCGACTCTTCGTTTTTCTCACCAATTTCTGAGTCACATCCCGCCTCAACTTCTGGATACTTCGTTGAATACTGTTCCTCAGTCTCATCCTCCGTCCAAATAAACTGTGGAATACAGCGATCCAGTGTTACACATTCTACAGTGCCATTTACTTCTATAAATGCATTTTTCTGAGTCATATTATTGACTTTAAATGGCCCCTTATAGAATGGAGTCAGACAATTCTGTCTGTTTCGTTAGTTATATATACATGCGATGCCAGCTTTAAATCTGAAGATACATAGCATTTGGACTTTGGACTTCTAGTTTTGGTTGTAGCAAAACGACTCATTTAGTCACTACCATTAGAGAACCTCTGAGATGCCAGGCCCGTATAATCCATATTTGCGGTATGATTGTTTAATTTAGAACACTTATGTTACTCTGAATTATCTTTTAAACTACATTCATTAAGTACACTTGCTAATTGCTCTGTATTCTCAATATTTAATAAACCAGCCATAATATTAGAATAGGATTTCTTGCAATTTATTTATTGTAAAAATTAGTGGGCTCACCCAAATACGCTGATATCCTCAGATGACAGACAATACGTTGGTGACCTTGGAAACAAATATCCACGTCAATTACCTGATGTAGAGGAAGACATTTCCTCCTACATAAGTCTTTCTTTTGTCAGAACACCGTTTACACCTTGTGCAAACGGCTCCTATTAGCAGGGGCTTCTTTAGTTTTCCGGCAGCTTCGACCAGGCTACAGCAAGACTACTTCCTTTCCATCGGGGACCACCCAACTTTGGAAATGTGCAACCCCCCTCCTGACATTTTCCAAACTCGGCGTATTTGCGATGCGATATGCACCACTCGCGTGGTCCTTGTACCCTCTCACACGATTCGCCTCTCCAATGCTTGGAATTTGAACGTTGACTCCGAGAATTTACCCTACTTCTGTTGGAACTTCCCTTATGGTTATTTATCCAACCCAAATCCTTACGAAGGGTACTTAATTCATTCTCTATGGTCAGGAGTCTCTCCGAGAGATGTCTGAGTTGCTGCTCCAGGCGTGAATCTGCGGTTACTGCATACATTTAGGTTCCTTCTGACGATACACTTTGTCCAACCCTTTGAGCTTCTTTGGCCACTCTAGTTCCAATGTATCATAGACATCCAAAGTGGCTCTTAGTCTAGCAGGCAATTCTGCTGCATATATTCTGTTTATAACTTTCTCAGAAGTATCAAGCCCGATGGATTTTTAAATAAGTCTGTCATAAAATTCAGATGGGAGTTGATTTCCCATCTTTTCCTGGCGTATTATGTCAGTCATCCGTTCAATCCAATCGGGTTGATATCGTCCATGAAGTTTGTCGACTAGAAGCTCAAATGCATTTACAGGTTCGTTCTCAGAAACAAATTTCCTGAGTCTAAATAGATTCTATTTCCTAAGCTAACGCAAACACCACCAGGCCGAGATAAACCTTTCTATAAGGTCGGTCATTCTTTTTACCTTAAAATAAAATTTTCTTCTTCGACCCATTCAGAATTGTCTTCCTTTCATTACATGGTGACCTTAGCATTGCTCTCCATAGATTTGCAGCAAAAGCGATCATCCACATAATATCTTTCCGAATAGAAGATCCTGGCGCGGTCGCCGTTTTTTGTAGAGGCCCTTTGGTCACTATTATTAGAGAACCTCTGAGAGGCCTGGACCGGATAATCCATATATGCGGTATGATAATCAAAATTGGAACACTTAAGTTATTCTCTTTCTCGAAAATCTACAAAATTTATAACCTATTACCCAAGGGGCTTAGAGAAATGCCTCCATCTAAGATGACTTTTAAAACTTTATCTACTGAACTTGAAAAAGTCTGCAATCCTGCTGATATTTTTTATTTTTTTGATTATGATAATACTTTCTCATGGTTGAGTAAAAGACAAGGATAATTATTATCGGAAACAGATTTTCTTGAGATTTTATTTCCAAGTTTTGTATTATTATAATTTAAATGTTATGCACTATTTCTTCAAATTAGTTAACATTACATACAATCAATTGCTAGTCATGGTTCTCAATTTTTGCATAATGTTACACTCGAATTATACCTTAATTGTTCCTAATTTGATAATGTATATATTATTCTTTTCAGTCGAACTTTCTGATATTGATATATTGTATTGTACAACTAGTGAGATATACCTATCTACATGATATTAATTGCACATTTATTGTGATGTGATAATTTTTTTTATATATTGTACAATTTCCAGTTTTATTATTTGATGGAATATGTGTAGTTTGAATCCAAATAAAGATATTCCATTCTATTCTATTCTAAAAAATATTAGAATAAGATTTCTTGCAATTTATATATTATAACAATAAGTGTACTCACCCAATTACGCTGATATCCAGAGATGACAGAACGAAACTTTGGTGACCTTGAAAACAAATATCCACGTCAATTACCAGAAGCAAATTTGAGATCCTTCCCAATGATGTGTATTAAGAACGGTAGATGAATATAATGTCAATACTTTATTAGTAAAGAGTACTCAGATAGAAAAACGCAGTATACCGTTTGCGCAAATCAGCAACTCAAATAAAACTCTCATAAAAAAATTCACCAATATAAGTCAAAAATTTTGACAAAATGAACAAAAAATCTTCCAAACATATTTACAATATTTTATAAAAAATACAAAAATATTGTTTTACGAAACCAGCGATAACATCAAATGTCAAAAAATAAAATTTGATTTGTATTTACATGAGGAGATAATATATGTCCAATAATTTAATTAACCATCACATTGTAGAGGATGTTGAATCCTCCGCCTTTTATAAAATGACCTTGAATGATAAATTTAAACCACCATAGCTGATTGTAACAACTTTATTTAAAAAGAATTTTTTCTTTTTATTTTCCAGAACATTCTTTGTTTAAAGACTTGATTTTTAAAATTGTGCGCTATTTTCAGTTTTTGAGTATCGTGCTTCCGAGCTGGTTGTAGATTTTCGTTTGCTGCATTTTTAACATTTCTCTCCATAATAAACGATTACAACATTATACAATAAACATCTTTCAACACTTGCCTTGTGTTCTGATATAATATAACACTGAGGAGGAGCCTTGGAACAGGTAATTTATTTATTATTGTGGGTCACGTACACATCAAAGCAGATTATTGCTGAAGATATAGCTTTCCAACTTTCACCTTCCAAACGCCTCAAATAAGTGTCAATTTAAGTATCATAATTCTTGATCATGAATGCCGATATTAAATTAGAAGATGTATTTCATTTAGGGCAGGACCTAATGGATTTAAATCTTATTGACACAGATAACAATGTAGGCAAAACAGACTCTACTGTGAATATTAGGACATCTAGCGAACTGGCATCTATGGGGCTTACTAACACCAATAGGTTAGGGGCCTCAACAAAATTTGGCGACCGCGCCAGTCCAAGTATATTTAGTCTACCACAGT